>VZSZ01010037.1:133549-195031 GCA_013398815.1 Ibidorhyncha struthersii
TCCCCCCCAAACACCTACACACTCTTCACCATGGTGCCTATATGCTCGAGCAGCTTTTACCATGAAGGTGCAGAAAAAGACATGATCTCCCTCACAGGAGACCAGCCTTGCAGCACGGAGTACCCCCCATGCTGTTGTTCACACGTGTGTCTGTGTCCTGGTGAAAAATGCCATTTAGTGTGAGTCCCCAGGACCAAAATTCAGATCTGTGTGACAGTTTGGAAAGCCTGGTCTAAGTGCCTGGCGGGTGTAGTTGAGGTGGCTTTCTTGTTGTTTATATAAACTTGTTTCAAAGAAACTGTGCTGCAGACCCACGGTGAGGGCGCAATAGACTTTCTATTCACACTCCTGGGTATTTCTTGGTACTTAGGAGACTCAGGAAAAAAAAAAATATATATTTCCTATTAACCTGTTTTGAAAATAGTCTTCTCATATCAAAGTATGTTTAAAAAGCAGATTGCGTTTGATAGCAGTAACTAAAATGCAGTAAGAAGCAGCCTTTTGATCTGTTGCAAATAAACTCTTTTGCAGATAAATACGTTACAAGTGTATTTTTGTTCATTTGCTATCAAATTTAATAACAACCAGTGGAATTGAGTTCAACCAAAATGGCTTCATATCAGACTTTGAATACATACTTTTAAATATTGGAAGATAATGATTTCTATGGCATTGTTATATAATGCATTTCTTGTCTTCTCTTGTGTGCATGTGACGAATTCCAGTCGATAAGCCCGGGACTCTGGAGTCAGTTGTCTGGCTAGTTATTAAGATTAAGATAAGTACTGAGAAGGGAAAGATACAGCGCATTGTACTGCCCTGCTGGGACTGGGCCACCTCGGATTCCAAGTGTAAACAATGCATTAGTTCTCCCTGGCTTATTTCAAACCCGAGGTGTACACTGTAAATATTTGGGAAATATGATGGAAAGAGTGTGGAAAGACTTTTTTTATTTTTTTATCCATTAAATGTTATTACTAAAAAGGGATCCTTAGCCTCCCCTCGGGTCCCAAATCATTACTCCTCTGTAAAAATCCAAGAACAATTGCTGTTAATTACTTATGAAAAATAACTTTTTTCTCCTTACCCAAGCCATAAAAAAGCAGACAGGCATTTGGACGGCGTTATCACTAGGCACTTCAGGCTCAATGTGCCACAACAACAACAACATAGTTAACGCTCGCACAGCAAAGATCAATTAGGGGTTTTAGGGGGAGGGAATGGGGGGGAATAGGAGTCGAAAGCCTGAGCTGCAGAGTACTGAGATTAACCTAAAATCTCCTCCTGGCTTCAGTGAACTTTGGATCGGGTCCAAAATGCAAGTTAGTGAGAACAGTGCTGTCTGAGCGTGTTGGAGCTGTTACCGCTGGTGTCTCCGCAGTGGAATCCTAAGGGCATCGCGCTATCTT
Organism: Ibidorhyncha struthersii; assembly: GCA_013398815.1. Lineage (NCBI taxonomy): Eukaryota > Metazoa > Chordata > Aves > Charadriiformes > Charadriidae > Ibidorhyncha > Ibidorhyncha struthersii. Next base: position 134,959 of record VZSZ01010037.1, read on the forward strand.
TGCCGGAAGGGGAGAGGGGGAAAGTTTTTTGTTGTTCCAAAATAGTCCTGAGATGTTAAAAAACCCGCTGAATATTTCCTGAAGTTCAGTTGTTGATTCTCACCAACTACAATAAGCATGCGCTTTGCTACAAACTGGTAGTCGACGCTTTCAAGACAGCAAAGTTTGACTTGTCTGCAGGATCGCTGGAGGAGTGATAGAAAGCAGTAATTTAGAAAGTGTGTTGAAGCTGTGTGCTGTGCAGCGTAGACCGCCGGGTAGCAATTAATTTTTGTTAATGAATTTAAAACTAGATGTATGGCAATGGTTATATAAAATGTATACACCGCTAAACAGCTAACTAGTCCTTGGGGTTTGCATTTTCATTATCTGTATGTAAATCATTTCAGTAAGCATGACCTAATGAGTCAAAAGCTGCTCTGAAATTTGAATTCAGATCTGCAGGACGCTTTTTGAAAATCCTTATGCCCAGCTTCATCAAATGGCCCTTACGGTGAAGCTATGTCTACCCTCTGACTAATCACCTCTTATGAGGAGATAGTTTGTAGATTTTATTGTGTTTCAGAAGGGTTATTTCTAATCTCTAGGAATATCCTACATTAGCGAGGATGGAAAATTAAGGAACATTGAAAACCATTCAAGAGAAACAAGGAGCACAGCTGAATGGTCCCCAGTGACCCCTCCTAAATCTTATGTTTCTGATGTGGTAGGAAATAAATAAAAAAATAAAAGGAAACAGTTAACTGTAAAAGACCATCTGACCATGCAAACCGCTTTTTCCTGAGTGTCAGAAAGTTCTATTACTGAATTAGAAGCTGTCTCTTTCCTTCATATGCCAGTTAAATCATTGTGCTTCCTTAGCTCCCCTAAGGTATACGCTACGATTTCCTCTTAACCAGCAATGAAGATAAATAGCTCTTGTATCTTTGCTGTTTACAGTTATCTTAAGCAAAACCAAAATTAAAGCAGAATCACTGCAGCATCACAGGTTCTTATGGAATCCTGAATATAGGACAAAAAGTTTGAATATCTCAGAAAGGATATTATGGTATATGAAATATAAAATGTGTGTGTTTATACTTGCATGCATATTTATAACTCCAATTACTAACAGACCTCAAAAAACTGAGTAATTAAAATTATGTCTAAGCTTGATATATTGTAACCAGATAGATGAAATGTACAGAGTGGACTGGAATATTTGGAATACCGTGCTCTGTTTCCCACCCCTTTTTTCACAGCATGAGCATTATATCATGGTTGTGTACATTCCAGTTAGCTGCAAGTGAGAAATCACCGCCGAGGTCGCTGAAATGTCAGTGCCACATACGCTGAGAACAAAAATGGATGGAATTCCCTGGTATAACTCTAATTATCAAAACTCATATGATACAAGAGGAAAATATGTGTGTCCTATATGTTGTGTACAGCAGTCTAACAGGGACAGTGGCTGGCTGAAAAACCCTACAAGCAAACCTATGGCATAACCTATTATAGATTTTTAAACTTTTCATATGCCAGGTGAGTAAGTTTAGTCTCTGTCACATACGTATGGCTTCATGCGGTATATTCAGTGAATACTCTTGAAACCAGCTATGTTTTTTTCAGGCTTTTTAGCTGAACCCTGTATAGTCCGAAATACCCAGGTAGTTAGCATTCCTGCCAATGTGATATGATTGAGACCTTTACTTGAACTGACCTCAGAAGGAATAGAAGACTAATTGAGGCAGCCCTAGTTCTAGCTCTCTAGAGGTGTAAAACACTGCAAATGGTATCTGGTGCATGCATAAAAAGGTTTACATAGTGGAAGAGGGATATGGGAAGGAAAAGACAGACGTTTCTATCTCCATCTCTCGGCAGCCTCCTCTCCCCAAAGCTCCAAGAAAAAATAATTTTATTCCTGTCTCAGTGTCATTGCATGGTAAAATAACAAGCAAAAAAAAAAAAAAAAAGAGGAAATGCACCCAAACAATGCAGAAGGTAAAATTAGGACAGTACTTGGGTGCCTCAGGGCTGTAATTAAAGCTATCTAGATAAAAAGAGATATTCTGCCTCAGATTTATGTTCAGAGGAGAGGAAAAAAAAAGGCTGAAAGTGAAACACAGCAAAAGAAATTCGTAGTTCCAATGTATTCAACTCGCCCATCAGAAGAAATGACATTAATTCAGGTACCCAATTACTGTAATGTGGTTCAGAGCACCTCAATAGGTGTTTCAATCTCAAGCCAGGACTAACATTTGTAATCCTTTAAATGCACTTAAGAAATTGATGTTACAGCCCCACAATCTGTTAGGGGCCTTGCTTCCTGGCTGATTGCAAAGTATCCCACCATTAATTGGATCATCAGAATGTGATCCGCGTTCTGGTCCCCGGATTATGTAAAACTGACTTTGCTCTGACGCGCTGAACCAGAGGCTTCTTTTGCTGGATATTTTGACCCTTAATGTAGATAAGTGGTATTTTTCATCAATCTTAGCTTGCATTAAAAAAGGGAAATGTCAATTCAATGTGGGGCGTTTAACTTAATTCAACATCTTTTAATTTAATACCTTGGAAAAGTTAGTCTGTCTCCGACCTGCCGGAGACTTCTGCTGATGGAATGGTTTGAGGAGCGGGGCTGGAGGCACGTCGTTCCTGCTCCATAACACGGTCAGGTCTCAAAAGTCTCTTCATGCTTTGTCCCTGTATGAAAGGGAAAGACAGGAAAAAAAAAAAAAACAAAACAAACAAACCCCAAACGGCCCCCTGACCATGCTTTGCCTTATTGGTAATGAGTTTCCTCAGCGCCTTTGGACTGTTCCCTAACGACTGCTCTATGTGCCTGAGGGAAAAGAGACCAAAAAATTATTTCAGTATTTACTGCCCTGTTTTCATCTTGGCTTTCAGGTTTTCTTGTGTTTGTGTTTTTTTGGTTTGTTTGGTTGGTTTTTTTGGTTTTTTTTTGGTGAATCAGGGTGCTTTGATTAATTCACTCAATATTCCTAATGTGTTTTGGTGCTACAGTAACAGCTGATTTGGAAATCTTCTGCATGGACTAGACCTACAATCCTGTTGAAAATAGGGGACGTTCTTTCTGGCAGAAGGCTTTATCTTAAAAAACTTTTTACCAGAATAGGTGGAGGACATGTTGTAATCCCTTTTTTGTTTTCTTTTTTTTTTTTTTTTTGTTGTTGTTGTACTGCATCATAAAAGCCCTTCTAGTGCTTCTTTTCTTGATACTGAATGCATTTGTCCCAGTGGTACAGACAGAAGTTCAAAGACAACTGCAACAAAGAATTTTATTTTTTTTTTTAATTAAAATAGGAAGCTTCCCAGTTTTCTTCCATTGCAACAAGCATCGCGTTCATTTGAGTCTTATCATGGCTTTGGGAGAACCATTATATGATACGGTGTCTCTTGGCCTCATGGTTGTTAGGAGTGAAGATGATCAGGTGAAGAGCATAACATTAGGCTTCATGACAGAGGCTTGATGTTTCTCCTGGAACTAATGCTTAATAATCCTGGGTATGGCAATGATTTCTGCAAAGTTAGTACCTGCTACTTACATATACATCAAAAATCACTGGCAGAATTGGACTTTTTTCAGTGTTTCAGAGAAAACAAGCTTTTTTCCACCTGTGTCAAACAAAGGCAGAAGCTCATAGAAATAATTTTGCAGCTGAGGTTGGCTGACTTAGGACTCCTTTCTTTTTTTTTTTCTTTTTNACTTCTTGCACTGCAGTCTTTTAGACTCTGGAGACATTTTTTGAGAGGTCTTTAGAACATTACAGGTTGAGGCAAAACAAGGTTTTGAGGCAGCATCTTTCTGTTTCATAAGAAATGTACAATCCCAAGGAGAATCAGACTGAAGAGGGTGGGTCTTGCATTTTTCCCAACTCTCCTGCTGGCCAGGACTATGTCTGCTGTGTAGGGAAAAAAAGTTCAAAACTTTGAGTTTAAATAGTTTTGGGACAGTCTTGTTAGGTATCTCATCCATATGGGTTTTGCAGTCACTTAGGATGACACCCTGGGAGCTTTCTCAGCACATCAGAGAACACAGTTGTCTCCCTCTTTGATCCGCACTAACTGGGTTTTGTAGATCAACGGAATACCTAGATTAGCCTTCTTGCTGGATGTACAGAGACAATAAGATGTACAAAAAGGCTTTTGGTGGGAGATATTTTTGTGGTCTTTAATGCAGATAGAAAAAGAACTGATCAGGTGTTTGGAGTGAGCTGACTGTTCATTAACAATTAAGTGTGCACTGAGCAGGAGGAGGCAGAGTTTCTGGTGTTGGGTTGGGGGTTTGGGTCCATGTGAGTTGCTGTTTCTCATACGAGGTATGTTGCTTATACATAAGTGCCTGACCTTGTTGGGGTTTTTTCCCCTCCTTTTTTTCTTTCGCCTTTCTTCCTGATATGAATTGAATAGGCAGGTAGATATATACAGTTCTGGTCAGCCTAATTGGCGCTAGAGGTGATACGGTGTTACACTAGGACAGGGTAACCTTTAGGTTTAGGCTCCTGGCTGAAGCAAAAGAAACACGCATTCAATTCCCCGCAGTTCCCTTACTGGTCTCTTTTAAATGCAGTATGTATTTGTAATGGTGGCCTTCTCTCTTTGCACTTGTACAGCTCCTGGCGCAGGAGGATCTCGCCTGGAACAATAGATACCACTAAAGTCTAAATAAGAGCCCTGGCTAGAGATTCCTATCAGCAGGTGACCAGCTTTCAAAAACATAATACTTTTCTACCAAGCATGTTTCATGTTACAGTGTTTAAATCTCTATGTTGTCTTTGAAACTGCTTCCATGGATGAAGAATGTGAGTTCGTGTTGTAACGTTACAGATTTGCTATACTAACATGCAAAGAGAAGTCTAAAGACATATACTTATATATTATCCATGAGGGAATTACACCTACTTAAGCTTAAATATTTTAATAGGCAATGTTGAAGGAAGCTCGTTTGGCCATGTTCAGACTTGGTATAAACAGAATCACCTTTTCTGAAGTGACTGAAGCTGTATCTACTTTGGCCAGACCTAAGTTTAGCTTGGAGCCTTCCAGATAAGTACTAGTCTCACAAGTCAGCTCCTTCAACACTGATACAAAGCTCTTTTATGAAAGGAGAAATATAAAACAATATAGGTAAGCCCATAATTATTTTGGCCACAGAACAAACATATTGTTTCTTCCTGCTTGGAAGGGCCCAACCTTCTGTAGGGAGAGTAGGATCTGTGATATCTCCAGTACCGATAGCGTTCCTACAGCAACTCCGTTTTCCAGCAAGCTTTGTACTAGCACAAGATGCTTCTGAGTTATTTCACTGTATGGAGGGGGAAAGGAAATCTTTTGTAGATTGTGGCTCTGCCTTCCTGGGCAATTGATTTTAAACACAGACAGCGTATCTCAGGGTGTTTTGCTGTATGGAGTTGCATTGGAAGTGCGTCACTTCCAATCTGTTTAATTGGAGTGTTGGGTGACACAGCTCTGCTGCTTTATCCCCGGACAGAAAGCTGATCTACGTTTTAGCTTTAAGTACACTGCAAGGTTGGAAAGTAAAGTGGAGTTTGCAGTGAAGCAGATATATTGGCTTCCCATGTTTTGAAGACAAATGGAGTCTCATCCATCGCTGCTATACCAGTATGCTGGTGCTGTTTCAGGCTGCTTTGGGTTAGGATTTCAGTTTGCCCTTCCTTCCTAATGGGGTCCCTTGGTGGAGAATGCCATCCAAGCGCAGGATGGATGAGATGCCCTAAGGACCTGTGTCAGGCTTGCCTTTTAAGCAGTGCCTTGCTGAACTGTGAACTGGGCTTTTCTTGAAGTGCTGCGTGAGGATATGAATTCAACTTTGAGGAAAAAAAAAAAGGGGACAAATGCCACATACAGCAGTATATGTCAGCCTGAAAGCACACAGTATTTGGTGGCAGTATTAACATGCATCTAAAATGATTTCCTTGTGGTGTCTTAAGTATTTCCCAGGGGCTCCTTCTTTTGTTCTAACTCCCTGTGGAAGGGGCAGAGAAAAATGGCTGGTGTGTTTGCTTCGGCCACTGTCAGCTCGCAGCAGAATTAATTCTGTCCTCTCTAATGACCGTCAGTTACCTCATTGCCAGGGAAATGGCCCCCTCCGTCTGCAGGATCATAGCAACTAAGTTCTGTTACGCAGGACAACATGCTTCTTTCCTCCAGGCCGCCCGCAGAGGCGTTCCTGCTTGCCTGCACGGCCGAGAGGCGCAGGTTTCTCTGTTCAGTGACGCTTACCCATCCCAGGGTAGGCTGTGTATTGACACCTTGCATGTCTACTGCTTGGCATGTTACTGTCTTTGTTTTTTCTCTGAAAAGTAAACCCTGTGTTTCCTTCACATTGGGGAAGTGGGGGAAAGAGTTAAAAAAAGCAGGCAGGATGAAACAAACTCATGCGACGTGATGTATCCATTGTGATCACAGCCTCGCCTGGGCTTCTCGGTTCCTGGGGAAGGTGTGTTTGCAAGATGAGGTTGATAGGTATAAATACTGAATGGTTTTGGTACTGGGGATGCATAATTTTTTGGAGTTGGACTCCTTGAACTCATGAGTTCGCCTTTCACACAGGCCCAACTGCACAGAATACAAATACTTTTCAAGGCAACACCAATTAATTCAGCAAATTCAGACCATCCTACACAGTGCTGCAAAGCAAATGCCCTGGTTTTATTTCCCAGACTTGCACTCACTGTGAACTTTACCTGTGCAATTATTTGGATGCTGTTGCTAAAAATGTAGGACAGAAGTGTCCTATAAGGGAGCACTAGTCAGAGTATTTTGATATGTTGTGAGTGACAGCTCACACATACTAGTGTGTGAAGCTGAGCAAGTGTCTTTTAAATCCTTGATTTGGGTTTCGGTGTTGAGCCCAGCTGTTCCTTGAAACACTCTGTGCAATACAGTAATTTATATCATAATGGTCTCGTATAAGGAGGCAGATGTGAATCACAGGTGAACTACTTCTGAATGATGACTAGGGTGTGAGCACTCTCCTTGCCCTTGTCTTTCCCCTCCCAGTCGTTCATTCTGCTAATTTTTTTTTAATATTATTTTTAATTTCCTCCTACTACCTTTTTGCACCACAGGTAGGCATGTTCTGGTGTGACTCTGACGAGCCTGCTGTGCACTGGTTAATCTGGTTCTCATGTTTGATTTTTAATGTGTTTTTTCACCTTGCCTACCCTAACAAACCCATACTGCCTAAAGTAGCTTTGAATGTACCAGTAAGTGTGTGTTGTACAGTGAGAAGTGAAATGAAGAACGTGTCTACGCCCAAGATTTGGAAGTGGTAGGAAATGACCTCTTACACTTCTCTTGCTTTTTAGATCTTTAAGCCCTAAGCCACCCTAAATCTACTGTCCCTATAAAAAGCTGCATTTTAAAAGGCTTTAGGAGGCTTGCTGACCTTGCAACCTACTTTGTAAGGAGTCTGCACCCACAGCTATTAAACAAAATTAATTTCAGCACTTTTAAATTGTTAATCTTGCAAAAGACAACTTGCTTGCTCTCCAGTGATCCCACAGGTCGTCATTCTGTGAGCTGTAAGCCATCACCAGGGTTCATGGCTCTGAACATCATCAGTCTGCTTTTGGTCTCCCAAATGCCTTGCAAAATTAATTCCTCTGCCCTCCACTTTTCCTCCCCAGCAGCTCTTTGAGATCTGGGCGCTTGGTGTGCTCTGTGTGCGTAGGAGCGAGTCACCACCAGCCACACCACAGATTATTCTCATTTTAAAGTTACGCTATCCTAAATCACTGCTTCTGATCCTCAACTCACGGTAATGACCTTTGGGCAGCAGGACATGAATTCAGGTAGGAAATGACAGTTTTAGTCTTTGGAGTGCCAGGGTTTCTATTGAAAGGGCTGCGTCTCTAAGTTAAGTTTCTCTATACCCGTGGGGCAGATGCTTTACCAGGTACTAATTTCTTTTGGATCTTCTTAAGTGTATTTTTCTGCCTGGCCATGCAACTCGGAAACATTGCCTTTTTTTTCTACCAGGTAGTGATGTGTGTGAATGCACTGGGGGTCGGGGAGAAGGTGTGTGCTGTATCTGGTATTATCATGCCTGGTTGTCCCTACTCCTTTCACCTCTTTTGTCTCTGCCACTCAAGCCAATTTCAGCCATCCGCCGACTCTCATTTGGGATAATAGCCTCTCTTTTTACTGTTGTCTTGTCATGTTTGATTCGGCAGCACAAGGGTTTTAAATTAGCCAAAACGTTTGCATGCTGGGCTTACTCCGCTGCCACTACCAGTTGTAGAGCCACTAAACCACTTGATGCTGAAATTGATGATTGCTCGGAAGGAATAAGAAATTGTTGGTGGCTACTGGGAAGATTCATTCACGCCGAGCCCCTTTTAAGAAACCTAGGGGGGAGGGAGAGAGAGATTTCCTTCATTTTGCTGCTGCCTGGCTGGTGGTTGCATTGTGCTTGTGCCAGGTTCCTGCTGAGTGATTACAGGCTTGCTAGGCTGCATAGTTCCTGTGATTTCAACATAAAAACAGAAGACGAAAAATACAGAGGGAAAGGAAGGGGGGGGGGGGGGTGGGGTAAAGCTCCAAAGACTTGCAGTTCACAATTCTACGTTACTGAATTGATGTTTTAACTTGCTGCCCACTTTGTTTTTTTCTTCTTCTTAATCTAATTTATTCCCCCTGGCTAGAAATTTACTTGTCAGAAGTTTTACCCAGTAGAAGACTCTCTGTATTGGCCTGCCTGAGCTGGTGATGTTAAACCACAGCTGGGCTCTAGGCAGTTTTTAATATCCTCTGGATTAAAAATGACCCGTTATTAACAGGATTTGGGATCACCAAGAAACTACGAAACTTCTAATAATAACCCCACATCCTCCCCCAAATGCCTTTGACTTGTTTATATTGCTGTTTAAAGATATGGAGAGCCAGCATTTATAAAGGAAAAGAAGACAAGAGTGCTTGAGAAACTTTACAAAGGGGAAACAAATGAAGCCATAGAATTAAATGTGAATGACTAGGGTTGTACAAGGGTTATAATTATATTTCAGAACTATATACAATTGCATATGCAAAGCGAAAGAGGTATCTTTTATTTCCATTGAGTGGATTTGGTTTCTTTTTGAAGACAGTATGGTTTGGCTTTGTTGCTGTTGTTTCGTTTTGATTTTTTTAATATTCTGGCACTAGCTTCTGGGCTACGGTGATGATAGTCAAATGGTTAGTAAGAGTCCCATGTACAATAGCGCAGGATGTCCAAGTCCAAAGACAAACGCTATCTAACAGAAAATAGTAGCAACCGTGATTTTAAAAAAAACAACCAAACCAATCCAAACCCTCTATTAGTCATATATGCAATTTCCCAGACAGTTAGAAGCATGGCTTCAGAGATATAATTCATTATACAGTGTCACAAATAAAACCCTAAATATAACACAGGTGGGAATATGGTTGCATGGCATCAAAGCCAAGAAAGATGTTCTTATTTGATCTAATATCGCTAACGTTATTATTAGTAATATTCTAGCACTTTTTCCTGATTACTAAGCCACATGTTCTTTTGCATAAGATGTCCTTTTTCTGCTAAAAAAAAAATCTTGTAAATTTGGAGGTGTTGGCATCCAACTTTATTTCTCTCTTGCATGTAATAAATTGTGAAGAGATCATGTGAATGACTAAAGCTCTAAAAATACAAATCTAACTAAGAGGCCGAATCTCTGGGGCCCAAGAGTGGCGTGCTGCTGTGCAAGTCTAGCTCTAAGGGCTTCCGTCTGTGCCAATTAACAGTAGATTGGAAAGCCAGGCGACCATGATGGGTTTAGTCCTGTTATCTGTCTCTAACTGCTGCACTGTTCAGAATTGCTGATTTCTCTGCAAAATCATGACAGATGTATTACAGGAAAATGTATTGGTCGAGTAGCTAGTGAGAGAGTTAATGCAAAGGATAATAAGTAGCTAAGGCTATGTCCTCCAGCAGACTTTGATGTGGTTTGATAATATATGGGATGGGTCAATCTGCCCTATTAGCAAATGTAGCCAGTTTATGCTCTACATACAAACTAGAGATTTGATAAAGCACTAAATTAGTTTTCACAAGGTATTAGATGTTAGATACTTAATGGGATCATCATGCTTTTGCTACACTTGGTTAAGATGTGCTGTGTAACAGAAGCATGCAGCAGCATGACATTTCACCAGGAAAGGAAGCGTGTCTTGTGACTGAATCACGAGTCTGGGAATTATAACGTCCAGGCATGGCTTGGCTTCTGAATTACCATCTGTCTGATTTACCAGAGAGGTTTCTCTTTTCACATCTGCAGAATGGGACAGTGTCCTCCTCTTTCCTCTTTGCCTGCTCGTGAAGCTTAACCCACCAATGCTTGTAAAATGTATTTTTTTTTTTTTTTTTAATCCTTGGATGTGAAGGGTGCAAGTAATCAAAATTCTGTGAACCTTCAGTTGCATGAGACTAATACTGTCCCACTCAGGAGGTGTTGGGAAATTCCCTAAACTTGACAGCAGAGAACTTACAGATTCAAGCAAATTTGAATAAGAAACCTTAGTAGGGTGTGAAAGGAGAAGCTCAGGGTTTTGAGGTAGCACTCTACAACCTTGCTCTGCATTCACTCTGTGCCAGTCTTCAATTAGTATTTAAAAGGTGAAGTAAAACCTAGAGTTCCGTGAAGCTAGTAACATTTTTGTACAGCCAAAAATCCATTGATAAGGTATGTCACATGGGGACAACATCCTTGCCTTCACACACTTGCACCCATTCCACCAGTGGGGAATGTGGGTGAAGATCACGACCTTCCCAGGGCCACAGGGCAGGTCAGCTCCCAAAACAGGTCCTCAGTTTGAGCATTTCCTCTTATCTGAGGTGGTGTTCGGCCCACTAAAGCAGGCTGCTGCTTTGGTTAGCTGGCAACACTTTTATAAGCTTGTTTCTTCACTATCGAAGAAAGGGCTGTAAAATGACTTTTTCTTTTCTTTTTTTTTTTTTTAAATTCTGTGGGTTTTGTTCTGTTATATAAAAACCTAAACCTGCTGAGAGCAGTGTATGCCCACAGCTACTTTCAGAGAACTGTGCTTTAAAACCTGTCAAGTGTTTTGTATTTATCACATGACTCTAATTTCTGTTAATATTATTTTTCCCCATGTTTACAGGTACTGTTCTTAATTACATTCGAAATGCATCATTTTATTTTCTCTAACATCTTACTACTTATGCAAGTAGCCAGTCCTGAGCGCCCGTGGCCAGGCTTTGCACCTCTCCTAGCGCTAGGGAGACATTCCTACCTTTTTGTGAAATGCAGCAAGAGTGTCATATATAAAATGATCCTGTTTGAAAGGATAGAAGCTGCATCCCAATATAAATCACAGTGGAAAATGACTCAAAATTACATGACAGCTTCTCCCCCGTTTACCCCCCCCCCCTTCCCTTTCTCAGCCTGTTCCCCAGTCGGGCTGTGGTAAGAAATGCGTCGTGTATTGTGACATTTTAGTTTACTGTTACTAATAATCCCTTTGCATCTTTCATTAGTCTGTTATTTATAGGATCGCAAAAGGGCATCGGTACCGCTCAGCCTCTGAGGCGGCGCTGCCGGTGTCCCAAGGACTGCAGTGTTTTTTAAAAGCGCTGGGTCTCACCCTGGCCTCGGCAGCGGCCTCGCCTAGCTCCGGCAAAAGCCCGTGCCACGCTTTGAGCTGAAAACCCATGTTTTAAAACCCGCCGAGGCCAGCGTGGACTTCGGATGCTTGTGTAAACAACAAGACTTTGCCTCGTAACTCCTCCGAAGCCTGCACCTGACGAGCCGCTCGGAGCTGGAGGGCTGCGTGTCCCCTAATAAATTCCTTTTTGTGAACCCACTTGTTAGTCAGGCGTTGTGCACACTAACTACAGCGAGGGCCCTGTGTCTTGGGCATAAATTACTCTCGCGTGGCACTGTCTCCGAGCAGCCCCCCAGTTATGGATTACTTTGTTCTCGACTTGACAGGAACATAATTAGAACTGTTGATGAAATCTACCAAATTGTTCCTCCGTGGCCTCAATGGTCAGGAAATTTGGCTGAGTCGTATTTGTCACCGATGTAAAGGCTCTAAACACTTCATATTAACTATGTTATTAATGTGCCCTCTAATCTGTCCGTGAATTGGTAACACTTGGAGTGAGCTTGTGCTCTAATAGCACCTTGTGATGAATACATTGTAATGCTGTTAAAAAGTTTCTGGAGGGTGGGGGGAAAACAAAACAACCCCAAACACCCTTAATAAAAAGTGACCATTTCTAGGTTGTTTCTTTTCTCTGTATGTGCATTTTCATGTTTTACAGGTTTCTTTTGTTTAATTGGAGATTCATTTAGGCTTTACATTGACAGACGGTTTTCTGTTCTATAGGATTTGCTGACATTTGGGCTGTTTCAGTGCCAGAGGAGGCTTTGTGTGTCCCAAAGGAAGTGAGTGATCTGGTCATAACAAATCCTGCCAAAATATTTTAACACCGTTACGATTTTCTAATGCAATGCATAGTGAATGTGACTAGAAAAGGATGGTGAGTCCACGAAGGGGGTTTGCTCCTTCTCCTCTGCGATTTGTCTAGTGGAACGAGCACGCAGGAGCTGCTGAGGGTGGTGGGAGACCGCAGCAAGCAGCAGGGGAGGGGGTGTGTGTGTGTGTTGCTTTGCCTCCTAAAGCCTATCGCTTCAGACACAGCAATAGCTCATGCTTTACCTTTAAGCCAACCTTTGAAATTTTCGGTCTTGCTCTTGAACTTTCCGAGGGTCCAGAGTGTTTGGAGGCAGCGTTTTAGTTATGTTAAATAAGTGCATTTTGGCTGCTGTGAATGTTCAGTAAGTTAAAACAAGGAAACACTTAGACACTTAAAGATGAGAAAGAGATTAGTGGCTGAAGTCCCTAGAAGTTGGCAAGTCACTGTCTTGGGTAAAACAAATGCTTACCCTCAAAACATAGGGCGATCTCATATTTTACAATGGCTTTGAAGAACACGAGGGAGGCTCTGACTTATCTAAGCAACTGTTCTTAGATAAAGCATTAGAACACAAAAATACGAGTTTTCACATGTAGCATTCAAGGGACAAAGACAATTCTGGCAATGTAATGTTTAGCATAGAGCTGCAAGTATAGGAAAACAATAATTTAGATCCCTGAGCTATTCTCTAAAGCAGTAGGTAAATGAGCTGCTGTCTAATACCTTGGTGATTCGTTTATATTAAATTTAACACCACCCACTCAGCCCCACCACCCCCAAAACCAAACCATGGCTGAAGTTGGTAGTTAGTAAACGATTTAAAACCTAAAACCATCAAGCAGTTCAAAATGTGCTGACTGCAGAATACCAGCCATCATCTCTCGTGCCTGGCGTACACTGTGTTGGATTACCCTGGCAATTGGCTTCTGTGCCAGGGTAAACTCATGTTTCTTTGGTCATTTTACATTCACATACTTAAGAATAAACAAAGTAGCTGACCATGTGTACAAGCAAGTTTTACAGAAGGGAGGAAAGCTAATGAGAAAGAGAAATGTTGAGCATGACCACAGCTTTGGAAGTTGCTCCACATGGGCAGATCCTTCCACTTCTACTGAACAGTCCCAAGTTTCTGACTGAGTTGAACTATTTGCCCCTGGCCTGTGTTGTCCGGTGCTCAGGTGGACATAAATAAAGCCAGGCCTTTCACTGTTGATGGTGTTTCCCACTTGCATGTTTCTCTCTTGGTTTGCCTTTGAATCCCGCGCAGAACTATGAGTTCTTGTGGTCATCTCCTAAGCCCTCATTCAGTTTTTGCTGGCCTCACTCAAACTGCCTCTTCCCTCTGTCCACTGTATGTGTTATTTCCCGAGTCCCGGGGCAATGGTGCTCTTACCAACAGGAGGGAAGTGTGAACCCGGGAGTTAGGACTTACTGTGAGACTTCATTTTATGACCTTACTATTCGTAAATGAAATGGGAACCTAACTCTACACCTTTCTCATGCAAATCAATCTATTTCTAGTAATGAGCAATTTAAGTACTTTTTTTAATATGTAGTTGCCATCTCTGGAAATCAGGATCAGAATTCAGGATGCTCAGATTAGGTGTTAGTGCATACAGATATTCTGTTGATGACTATTATTAGAATAAAGTAGACCAGTACTTTGCCAGGATCTTGTTTCTTTTAGCTGCTTTTGTCTCTCTCTCTCAGTTCATCTTGTCTAAGCTTTTCTTCTGTTTCACCCTTTAATTCATTTCTACCAAAGCTGTGGGATCTTGAAGGGCTTTCTAAATAATTAGATCTTGTTGCTTATTTGCAGTGTGTTCAAAACTGAGTTACATTTTCTTTTGTCATAGTCTAGTTTTATCACAGTTCTAAAATGGGATGTTACTTGGGACATTCTTACCCAAAAGCTGCTTTATGCTGTCCTAGCTGTACTTCATCTATCTTTCTAATATACATTTGCTACTAAAAATTTTTATTTAAATGAATGTGTACTGTATTACCGTTGAATGCTACTAGCTTTCTGGTTTTGCTTTGATTTGGTTTTTTTTTTTTTTTGTNTGTGGTTTTTTTTTGTTTGGTTTTGGTTTGGTTGTTTTTCAGTTTCCAGTGGGAATGTCATGTTATGCATCCTGTAAATCCAATTCTAGCTCATTCCGTACAGTACACCAAATGCATCATGAGCAGAGCACCCCAACAATTAAGCTTAATCCTGATCTGACTTTTTGTTTGAGTAGGAAGCAGAAATACTTCCATAGGAACCAAGGCACTTACTGGGGGGGGGGAGGCAGGAAACGGGGATTTAGTATCGGAATTGGGCCTTAGAATATTAATTTGATAAAATGGTATGTTCTTAACGTGTCAGCTGTGGAGAGCATATGCTAGTAGACGCTCATGTTTGAAGTCAGGATTCATAGTTAATAATTCTAAGAAATAGACTTATCACTTCATTAACTCTAGGAAAAACTGTTTTCTTTTCCAAACGTTTAAATTACTCAGCTGTTTTATACATTAAACCCAATTATAACTTACAGAATATTTTGAAGAATTTTCAAAGCTATTTCCTTTAGGAACTGTCCCTAGACTGAGACTTTAGGACCAAGTTCATATTCTCAACTGCATCTCTTGTTTTTTTTCCGAACAAAATAAGATTTGACAAATGTTCACTACCAGACTAGCAAGTACAAATCCCAAAGAGCCAGTACCACTAAATTTGCACAGATGTGCACATAACTGTGCAGATGTGTGCACACACACACGCAAAGACAAGTAAACCACCCCCAACACACACTTGTACACAGCGTATGGACAGTTCTGTAAACTCTTTCAGAACATGTGACACTTCCCCTAACACTAGCAAACTGAAATCCCAATGTGGCTAATGAGCTCCAGGGTATGGCTTAAAAATACTTTACCATCTTAGAGAAAGGAAATGATAGCAAGGTTAAAGTACAGTTTTATTCCATCACCTTTCTTCTGTTTTGCAGGCAGTCTGGTAACATGGCAGATTCAAAGAGAAATAAAAATCAAAATGTGCTGCAGGATTTTAGGGAATAAGCTATATCTACTACCGAATGGAAAAAGCTTATTTTATGCGCCACCTTCTTGGTTCTCAGGGCCAACTTGATACTTGAGCTGGCTTGGCATACGTCAGTGGCATTCTCCTTCTGAAAACTCCCTCTCCTCAAAATGCATAAATCCTTACATTGCTCAGAGGGTAGCTGCTATGATACAGCAAACCTGATTTGGCAGAGTGCAGCTATGAAGTTGCGTGTTCCTTGGCCCATATGAAATCATGACTTTTCAAAAAAAAAAAAAAGGCAACAAAAAAACAACTTTTCAAAGCTACAGAATAATATTTCATATTATTAATTTGGATGCTGATTTCTCAGCAGAAAGGTATATGTGGATCAAATCATACCAATCTAGGTCAGGAAATGACCGGTGTAATTGCACATAACGCAGTAGCTAGGGGAGTGTTTTGTAAGTACGAAGACCTAAAAGGTGCACATGACGCTAGTGCCATTACAAGGCCAGCAACTAAAGGCATCATTTTACTGAGCACAGCAAGCTATTCCCACACCTTTATTGACCTGTTGGGAATTAATAGGACAGTGTTTGGTAAACGTCATATACCCAAATCAAGACTTAGCTACCTGTGGAGAGCAAGGATAGAAAGGAAACTTCATAAGATGAAAAAAATCCTACTTAAAAGGCCGATTAAGAGGGGGAATAAGATTTCAAAATCAGAAACTGCTTTCTAAAGACTTCTGTGGGCCCAGCATCCCCATACAGGAAAAAATAAAGCAGTTTGCTTCAACAAAAAAAATAAATAAAAGGGGGCTAGGCAATTGCTCAGCCCTCTTACTGTATCTTGCAGTGGAACTGAAGTTGAGATAAGAGCCTGGTGCTTCTCTTCACGAAGAGATGTATGAATGAAAGGTCGCAAAGATATTAGGATTTACTAAGTAAAGTCATACTTGTCAATAGCTTCTCTTGGTAGATATTTAAAGTTCAAGTGCTTGTTTGCTTTAGTTAAGTGCTCTGAAGTGCTTTAAAAAGCATTGGCCCATTTATATAAACAAATAGAGAAACTCACTGATAGTCTTCCCAGTCAGAGTGTGTTACCCAATATTTGGATATCCTTCCTTCGGTCTGAAAAAGACTTCCACTAGTAACTTCTAATACACGTGAGTCTTTGTTAATGCAGTACTGTATTGTATTATTTGATCATAGACATTGCCTATGTTGAAATACAGTTTCTTTGCTGCCTACAACCATGAGGAAATAGAGGGGAGTCAGTAGCTCAGAAACTTACTTTTCCAGAACTTAAATGTGACTTGAGAGGAAGAGTAAGCTGGAGGCCTGATTTCCTTTTGGAATGTTTGCAGTAGAGAATTAGTACTTGCCCCTCTCCCATATTTTTCTTCCTTTTACTCAGCTATGTTACCTCAGGAATCTCTTTTAGACCTGAGAGTCAGGCAACCAAACTTAAACACATTCTCAAACCAGTGGAAAATCCTGTTCACGCACATATGACCACTCACACAAAGAAAGGAAACTACCAACACTAGTTGGTGGTGAAGGTGAAGGTTGGGATGGTATTTACACGCCTCCCCACAGTGTTCCCTGCTGATGTTGCAGTGCTTCCCTACCAATTGCCCTCATGGTAACAACTTTACTATCACACCATTGCTCTTCTGGAGTAATGTCCTTTAACCTAATGACACTGTTGTGATACTGAAAGCCTAGGCATGTCACAAAATAGTACGTTGACGGTTAGCAAAAGTCAGCAAACCGCATCCTCTTTCATATACATATATAAAGAAATAAGCACTATTTGGAGGAATGACTGGACATACCTTTTCCAGTAAGGCCAAGGCAGTTAGCTCCAGAAGAAAAAATATCTGAATACTACCAGCAACTACTCCCCAAAATGCAGCATAATGTCAGCATAGGGATGTAGCTGGGTGCTATCTTAAATGAAGGATGACGTTTTAATTAAGAAAAAAAAAAAAAAAAGTCCTAATAATTTTGATTGGCCTGTGTTGTCTTTTTAGCTACCTCATGTACTGTCTATGAGATTCAGGGGGTGTCATAAGCAGGTGGATTTAGAGCTCTTGCTAATTTAAACTGCATTTAATAAAACACAAGTTTGAGATATCTTACAAATCAGTGAATGTGGCATAGTTTGAAGATTGCTTTTGTCAAGTTTGATTAGCTCAAAGAGAAACCTTTTCTAAATATTGGTTGTGAGATTAATCAGGCAATGTAAGGCCTTGAATTATTCCTCATCACAGGAAAACAACATAACGTATTATCTCGTTTGATGACCAGAAAAATGTAACTTTTTCAGGATTTAAAATTTGTGTTTTAAAGATTGGACCCAAAGAAAAACTTTCAGACTGTTCTTTTTTTAACCTGATTTTTAATTTTCCATATTATACTTCGCTTTCTATAACGTATTCCCATATTACAAGCTGATAGTACCAACATCATTACATTGAAGGATGTTCTCATTATTGACTCCATTCTCAATTAATTATAAGTTTGTCATGTTTTAATGAGTAGGATTAAACTTTCATATCCCAAATATATGTCTCGTGTTGCTTGATTAGAAACTTTCTAAAGAAGGTGGTTGAACCATTTCCTTGAATGAATGTGCACAAGGAAATAAAATATTCCTTGTGCACATTAAAAATATGGTGTTTACCATATTTACAAACACTTGTAGAAAAGCTTTAGTAGCTCTGTGCTTTGGAACAAAGCTTTGGAATTTGGGCAAAAACTTTCCAGTTCTTTTCTAACCTTCTCTGTCACAAACAGCTGCTATCTTCACTAAAATAAAGACTTGTACAGGCACAGGTTATGTTCTGTACAATACAGGATAGCAGAAGGAAGAATAGCACTAACGTGTTTCAAACGCACCTAATTTTCACTGGATGTGCCCTTTATTCCTCTTAAATAAATCTCTGCATCCTTCTATATCCTTTTTTTTCCTCCTCCCAAAATGAAATGGTACTTTGTACTTTTACTTAACTGCCCTGTCTTTTAAACCGTCGTAAGTTTGCAGCAAAGATGCTGCCACTTGTATCTTTCAGGTTCAGATTTGGTCCAATGCAGCTGTGTGGGGCATCTGTCAGGCTTCCTCTCCAAAGTTCAGTGTCCATTAATAGGTCCTCTTTATTCATCGTATTTTCTAGCAGAAGTTTGATGTTCGTTTGTCTTTTATTTCCTCATACAACTTAACACCGTTCTCACTAGTACCGATTAAATCCTTTCTGAGAGTGCTTATTCTTTTGCTTATGTGCCTGCAAAATATACAAACAGCATGGATGTATTCTAGCCTTGTTGTTGCTGGACTGTTCCCACTAATTTCAGTATAGATATGATTATTTTTTTTCCCCAGTCAGTCAACAATAATTAGATATCTGTAACATTAAGCACCAATAAGTTTGGACTCTCTCAATAGATGAGTATCATGCGGGTAGGTACTGGCATCATTGCTGCGTAAATCACAGCAGATTCTTACCAAAGAAAGCAGGTTCCTTACCAAAAAGAAATTCTTTCATTAAATATGGTTTACATTGCTTCTTTAGTCTGTATCGAATTAAAACAGTAACCTTGCAATTTGAATAGCAATGTCAACTGATATTACAGTTTGGCTAGTAACACGTGGGCAGGGTTTGAAGGGGGTTGGATCAGCACGTCCCTCACCAGGTAGAAATCCAAAGTCCTGGTAAATGCTCGGCAACAACCTACACCCCTGGCCATGCCTCACGAGACCTGTTACTACAAATAGCACGTAGCGACCTTTGGGTATTCAGGTTTTGACAGGACGTGGCTGCTCTTTCTCACTTACCAGATGGCTTTCCAGGTACCATCACCCATCCTAGCGCTCCTTCACCTCACTAACAGAGTTGCGTCAAGAACTGTCGTGATGGTTGTGCAAGTTGCTTTCTGCACGTGGCCATCGTAATTATCACATATAGGCACCTTTATTTAGCAAGTCCATGTGTATTTCTCTGTTGCACGTCTTATGTTTGGGTATGTTGATTTTACATCTAACCTGTCTGTGGTGTTGATATTCCGCAGCCTAATCATAGAGCTAAACCTGTGTAAAACCCGCTTGATCTCAAGATCAGGCTTTGTATGCCTGTGTGATATGGTGTGAATTTCTTCGTACTCCTGTTTGGAGGAACTTCTATAACTCAGTTGTGGCTTTGCACTACTTGAAAGTAATTCGGTAATCTCATGCATGGCAATGGAAGTTTTATAGTACAGTTCTCTGTCACCCATCCTCACGCACGTTTTCTACATGTATCATTATTATCAGCAGCATCTGTCTTTTGAGTGATGATTTATTCGTCTTTAGGTCTCTTGTCCCTTTGTACACTACTAGATCTAAAATATCACCTCTCTAGAGAGAAAGGCGTGATCTCAAAGATCTAATACTGGTTTCAAAATTGTATTGCCAATAACTAAATGTGAAACTGCCTTAAATTAACCAGTAATTATTTAGAATGAAGTAGGAAAGAGTTAAAAAAAAAAAAAAAAAAAAAGAAAAAGAAATCCCTTTCCACAGCAAACTGGACTCCCTCCTTCCAACAAAGCCATTGCAGGAGGTTTCAATGGTATGAATAAATGTATTTCTTTTAACACTTTTGTTGTTTAAAATGCTATTGTTTCATCTGAGGTGTGAGAAGATGTGCTAACCTTGTCAATGTGGGTGCAGTAGAGCAGAAATGATAACTGTATATACTATTTTTTTTAACAAAAATACAGTGTGTGTGTGTGTGAGAGAGAGAGAGAGAGAGAGAGAGACAACTTATTTAAATCCTGAATACAGTCAGACCTCATATGCATTGTTAAAAAAAAAGCCCTAAAGAATTGCATATGGATTAGGGGGATGAATATTCTATTATTTCAGTCTGTTCTGCTGATCTTCTTATTGTGACTTTGCGCTTCAGAAATCTGCCAGGAATTTGGCTTTGCTGTACTAGGCAGTAATTTTAAATGTGTATCAAGCACTTGATAGTGTATGATTTGCGTGCTGTTGCATTCCCATTCCCTAAATTTTCCACCAATTTATTACTTTTTTCATACTGTTTTAATATTTCAGGATGATGAATATATACAGCATCATTAAAGGTAAATAAAAAATGCATGAAATTAAAAAATGGAATATTAGATGTTTCTTTGCTGTAATCCCTAGGTCCAATAGGAATGAAATGTCTCTGTTCTGTCAAGTAATCCCTAAACATGATTAGGGACCTTGTAGTTTCCACATAGCCCACATAATATTTGTATCATATAAGCCTATTTATGTAAGGTTTGAGTAAAAGTTGTTATTAGAAGACCTATAAACCTATTTTACAATTCAAAAAGATATGCTTGCCTCTTAATCTCTCTACTTTTATTATTTTGTTGGAGATGGCAATGCGTCCTTAATTCATTTTTCAGAATTCTGTTACATCTTTTGGGTACTTATATCATGCATTAACCATCCCAATGAAATGTATTTTTAAGACAGAGGACCGAGTTCAACAGTTCATGTACTTGTGTAGCTTCTCCTTAAATCCGCGTTGGAAGGGAAGTGCACCTCTTTCTAGGTCTCTTCTTCAACATCCAGGTTTAATCTGAACTGGGCGTCATGTAGAGATTGTTTTTTCTGATTTTGGGGAAGGGGAGATGGAAAGAGGGAGAGGAGATTAATTTTCTCTGTTTAAATTGTGTGATAATATCGGTGATGTAGGCGCTTCTGGCAGCATCACAGAAAGTTTTAGAAACCAGCTTTTGATTTGACCAGACAACAGCAGAGTTTTAGGGAGAAAAAGCTAGAAAGAAGGAAAATTCTGAAAAGTTTTGAATGACACAAGAATAAGACAGGAGAGACAATAGCTTTTTTCCAGCTGTTTCTTGTGACGCAGTCGCATTGGGGGTGCAGCAACCCAACACTACACATTCCCTGCCTCAGCTCCTTGCCTGGGCAGCAGAGATGCTCTCGTAGTCCCACCTTGGATGTTGTTAGGCTGAATTCATTAATGTTCAGAGGTATTCAAGTTCCATGGTAACACAAGGAAGATCAATAAATAAGAAGAGTAACTTATATGCTTTTATCGTTTGAGTAAACATTCACTAAGAAAATATTTTCAAATGATAGCAGGGGTCAGCTGTGGCAATTCTGTATTTCCCATAAGGAAATCTGAGATTATATTAACCTTGGGCTATCTACTCAAAAAACCCTGTGGAAATACACCTGTATTGCTTCCACACTGCACTGAAATTTTAATTTTATTTCATTTTCAGCAGTTAGGGTGGCGTTTGAGCAATAGCTCTATTCTTGTATTTATGAACTGAGAGAAGCAAAACTGCTCACTGCTGAGCCCGGGGATCCTCTTCCAGGAAAACTGAGATCAATAACTGTTATCAAGTCTTCATTTATAGGGAGTGTTAAATGACCACAAAGTCCTGATGTTCATCAATTAATAGGGTGCGCTTAAAACTGGGCTGTCTGCCTCACTCCCCGCCCCCCGCCCCGCNTTTTAAACAGCCACTTTTGGTTATTAGAACGTCTTTTTAACTGGAGATACTGTATTGCAGTGGTGCCAGTAAGTTAAAGGTAAGCAATGTTTTCCCTCGCCAGCCTCCTCCTTCCTGCTAGCAATGGAAAGTAGCAATGACATGATGATACCTGAGGCTTGTTTTATGAGCCAAAGCAAGGAATTACAGTTGTTATTGCAGTAATTTTTGCATTTTGGTACTCAACAAGAAGGCAAGTGCACACACCAACCGGAGCAGAACAAACCCTGAAAACTGAAAATAAAAGCCTCACGCACAGATGCAGTTTCAGATGCCTTTATTCCCTCAGTTTAAGTGGAAAAGAGGGATTTGGAAAATAGAGAGCTTAATTTAACAAAATAATATTATGCTTTCAATCCTTAAAATGAAAGAATTATTTGGATACTTAGCAGTAAAATGTTTTTGAATAACGCTGGTACTTAAGATAGGAAAAATGATACTGTGAATGTGCTGTGTTTGCCTCTTATGATGTTTTTACCAATTTGGCATTTATGGGAAGCAATATCATTGTTGCAAAGTTTCCAAATTGCTTTTTACACAAATCCGCAGAAATTAAATCTCCTCCTTGTTATGAAAATGAAATCATGTCTTGAGACATTGGTGTATTAGCACAAATCTGTGGAGACAATAAGTCCATTCTGCTTGAAGTTATTTTGTGTCCACTTTTAACGGCTCCAGGAAGCTGTGTTAGGTATAGGCTATTGCCCAGCAAAGTAAATAAGCATATGCTTAAGTATAGCATGTGAGCAGTAGCAGAGACGCCTCATAGGACCTCTTGCGCTTAAAGTTAAGCCCACGCCTGACCGCTTCCGTCATGAAGAATTTAGCCCACGACATGGAGTAGTGTGTGATGCAGGAATAATGGCAAATTATGTAAATTGTGAGCCTTCAGAGAGAACATCACAAATCAATTTCAAGCTCAAAGAAAATAATGCGAATACAAATTGGTGTAGGCCACGTGAAGGTTTCAGGAGATGGCGTACCATGTGGTGCAATGCAGATTGGGCCAGTTATGGAGGTCTCCAGCAAAAGCCTGCTGGCTTTATTCCAGTTCCTGTTCCAAACGGCTTCAGGGAAGGCCACACGTTTTGTCTGAGAGGTGGGAAAACATCGCAGCACAGCTCGTACTATCACAAAAAAAAAAAAGCACATTTAGTAGAAATGTGTTTTGAATAGTAGTAACGCTGAGCTCTGAACAAAGACGTCAGGTGAGAACTGTGCCTGGCTGGTGAGTGTTTTGATGGGTCTTCCCTAAAACCCTGTAACTATCGACAAAGGTGGTGTCAGCAGCACTAACTTGGAGAGCGATGCGTGCCTGTTTTGAGTGACTTCTGCCTCGTTAGCAAGAAGGAAATGAACAAAGGCAGTCTAACATCCCAGCCCCTTTCCCCATCCCCTTGGACCGTGTGGGTCAATACATAACAGAAAGGAACAAACGCAATGTGGGTGGGAAGAGAGACCAGTTCATGGACAGTCCAGACGACTGGTATCACTTCCAGGCGAGCCACAATTTAGCAGGGCGTGATGCAGAACAGTTTTAATTCATTTATGTTAGGACCATAATGGGTCTTCATAGCTGAATTTAAACTACATAAAAGTGCTGTATGTGATGCGTTTAAATTCATTGACAGAATTAAGGCAAGAGCATGATTGATTTTTACAAATACAGATGAATGTAATAGGTGGAGGAAGGCAAGACGGATCAAATTTTAAGACATGGGAGCTGATTTACCTACATCAGATGTTTAATGGGATGCTTAATTTGATTGCTTCTCCAAAAACTACTCACAATAGTCAAGCCACTGACTAAATGTCTGTGTAATCAAGGCCTCCGCGTGCCTCTACATCTTGATTTCCATGTGCAAATAACCAGCAATTAATGCTGCTGCTTGACTGCAGGGAACAATTTGACGTTCAAAATGGCATCTCCAGAGTTTTGGGGGTCTTTTAGCATTATTGCACTGTGTTTTTAGAAGTCAGTATAGACAGACTTACACAAGCCTATGTAAACGAAAGCTTTTCAACTCCAGTTGTAGAAGGTTCTTCATGGCTATAGCTAGGAAGGGTCTCTCTTTAGCAAAGTTAGACTCTTTTAATCATGCGAGTTAGGCTTTTTATATTAAAACCAACATATTAGCCTACTTCTGTGTAGCCTGAGGGTCCCATTAGGTGGGTTTATATTTCCATATAAATGTTTGGGTGGAAGGATGAAAGCAGTTGTATATATTTTATAGCAATCACGAGCACTGTATAGTTTCTTCATTCTCAGGATCGTACACATTTCTGAGTGGAAAGTCAGCAGTCACTATTGGCACCCTTTTTTCTTTTTTTCTTTTTTAAATCGGTCTCATTATAATGTATATGAAGGATGTGAGAATATTGGACTGAGATTCTTGAAAATACTGGTGCTCTCATTAATTTTACTGCAGTATTTCTACAGTATATCAATTATATGAAGACTTTTTATTTCCCATGGCACAGCTACAACAAATAAAATTAAGGGTGTTATGCTCACAATCCCTTGCCCCACTCATTCTACTATGGGCAAACTTTTGCTGTTTTCTCATAGTAACCTTTACAATGCAACCGATAAACATTCCTGTTTTAATGACTCCCAAATAATGTCATATTTAAATGAAATGCAGTTTGCCTCAGCAGGGTTCTTTGAATTTATGAGCATTTTTGTCCCATATCCTACAATAATGTGACAAATATTATTTGCATTTTTACTGTTTTCTTGAATACTTTTAAACACCCATTTTTAGGAGACTTCAGATTGCTTTTGAACATATTTGAATGCATTTTTAGCTATCACCAAGCTTAAAATAGGAACCCTTTTTTCAGCTTATCTTTATTAAACACCTGTAAAAATCAGTGGTATTTCTTTTTTTCTTATAAGGCTTTCTTCCTTTAACGAATGCCAGAAATGCTGCACAGTTTGTTCTAGAATGGGCTTCTTTTCTTGGTGGTAATGGGCAGTAAATGGTCTGGTAATGTCTGCACCATATGCACAGACATTTATCTACCTGAATGTCATAAACAGAAACTTTACATTGTAATGTAATGCATCTGATCTTTAACTATCATCAATTAATATTAGAACTTTTAGGCAACTTTTAGAAAATATTATCCAGAATAAAGTCTTAAAAATGGATCTGTCTGTACAAATGATCTTGCTTGCAATAAACCTGTAATCTAAAGAGTAGGTGGTCAGGCATGACAGTGACTGATTAATTATATTTTTGTATCGAATGTTCACTTTGCATTTTTTTAAAACTGCAGAATTTGTTGTTGGGGAGTTTTATGGTCTTTGATGTGTGTGGGGGGTTATTGTTCCTTTTTTTTTTAATATAGGTACTTATGTTAGAAATTTTATTATTCAGCACCTTTATAACATAAAGGTGGACTAGCAGCTTAATCTTGTTCTTGGAGGCAGATGGTGCAGTGCTTTCACAAAGTTCTTTGTCTTGGCTGGCTTAAGTTTTCTGTTTTCCTTTGCTTTTTTTTTTATTTTTTTAAGAATGAAAATTGTCTGATCATTTTTAAGGCAATGCTTCATGTGTTGAATTAAAAAAAATCAGAGAAATTCTTGTATCTCTATACAATCACATTAAGACCTCTCTAACATTCACCGAAGTCAAAAGGTTTCTTTATTGCTGTTATGCTGCAAAAATAACTTCTGTGTATGTTTTTGTGGTCAAAAAACCCAACTAGACACCTTGTACAGAATTTTGCAAGTGGAACCAAATTGTTTAAAAAAAGATTGCGGTCACTCACCAGTCTCCATTTGAGCACTGTTCTAGACGCCAGTTAAAATTAGACCTCCTTAATGGACTAACGAGGGAAGGTAGGAGTAGAAACAAGAAAAAGATGACAAAAGCAAATATGCTTGTAAATAAGGAAATGACATGTTTGCTTTTGTGGCCTTTGATCAAGCCTTGGAGTTTCTTTTCAAAGGACATTGCGGGACGCCTGGGAAGGGAACAGCCACCCAGCGTAATTGGAAAGGGGGAAGGTCTGTAGCACGCCGGCTGCTGCTGCTCCTGCCTCTCTGATAAGATTGTAAGAGTTGCCAATATCAGTATTCAGTCTTGTAGCGTGTCAGGGTGCTTTTATGTGAACTGAACTGAACTGTCTGTGCGTGCTCCCTCCCGCTCTCCTTTCCAGCGCTCGTCGGCACATTGAAGTCAGGGGAGAGGAAAAAAAAAAAGATTTGAGGATCGCCCAATTTGTTCTGACATAAAGAGATGTTTAGCTCTGTGAAAGGTGGTGCAGGCAGAGTGCCTGACTGACATTTCAACAGGCTGTCTGCTGGGATTGCTCACTTCATGTCCCTTCATATTCCTGCTGTGTCCTGTGCGAGTGCTCTTGTCTAATCTTCACAGCGAGAGCACCAAGAGTCCCCTGGGCTTCAGTGCTCAACACCTTGTTAGATGGGGCATACAGGGCCGTAGCTCCTGCTTTTGTATTTGCTTTTGCTCTAATGTTTCAGGATTGTTTCAAGTCCAAATAATTATTTTTTTCCGAGGGGTTTGCCAAAATAACAGCGTATACCTCCTAATCGCCTTGGTCTTCTCTTGGCAATGCTAGATCTGGGTAATAGCAGGTAAAAACACACGGAGGGAAAGAAAATAAAAGACCCCAGTAAGTCAAAGCTGTAAGCAGCGTTCTATGCTTTTGTTTTTTAAATGAAGATTCATTGACCTGCTTTGGCTGGTTTAGGAAACAGATGAGAGAAAATAGTCACTGAACAACCAACGGGAGGTATAACACGTTGATAATAAAGGTAAGACAGTGTCTGATGAGGAATGCCAAACTCCCTACCAGGGGCTGCAGGGAAGTTTAGTTGTTAAGGGTTTGTTTGCTTTTATGATTCCAAACACGTTGTGATGCATTCTGGCATGCCACATCCTGTTACATCACGTCAGGTCAGCCCGTGATGCCGAATAATGCTAAGAACATGGATTAATGAGAGCTAATGCTCACCTCTTATTGCAAGAGCATTATCGGGTACCTTGTTAGCTACAGCTCCTATCCAGATTCAGACCTCCTAAAGTAGAGCTGATATTAAAGATATACGTATTATGTTTTTAACAGATAGAAATGTTATTTTTCATTAGCCTTCTCAAAATACATTAATTAGTGGATGTGGTTCAGTCCCTGTTAATCCATTAAAAATAATCCATGTACTGGGCTCACGGTCCTCTTTTACATCTTTTTGAAAACACTTCTTTTCCTCGAGTGTATTATTGCTGGTGACAAAAAGCAGAATGGTATCTTCCCCTCTGCTTGTCCCAGCTCTGGTGTCCCTCTACTATTGTCCCAGAAACACATTGCATGGATTGTGGTTGCTTGTGAACGGTTGCCACTGTTCAAATTTCTCCTCAACTTCAAATTTTGCATAAGTATCTCTTAACGCACATCTCATCCTGAGGAGGAGCCACATGTCTCACTGGGTAAAAGATTGTCAATGTAAGCTCGTATTCTCAGACAAACTTTTCAAACTTGGGTGCCTAAAGCTGAAGCCTCCTCCCTCCCAAAATGCAAGGACAGCTATGCAAAAACACTGATCATGGGTAGCTGTGTGGTTTCCTTCAGCCGGTGGGACATCTAGTCACATGCTCTGTTTGCTAGGGATCGGCAAGGACTTCTTTTCCTGCAATAGACTGAACAGGTAGATATTAAAACAAATTTTTCTTCATTTCTGTAGCTTCATTTCATTTTCTTCATCTCTAGCACGGAGGAGCTAAACTTACGTTATGTTAGTGCCTGGTCACAATTAGAGGATGTTGCAGAGATGCCGTAGAGGTTTCACCAGGGTCAATGTTATTCAGAAGACCAAATTCCAGTTCTCAGAAATTAAAATAACCAGGGAATCAACTAGTAATTTTTTTGCTGTAGGTAAGGGCCAGATGACACCAGAAAGGATTAAAAAGTGGTTCGGTGAATCTTGGACACTCAAGAAAAGACTCACACGTACATAAGGATCAGATATCTTATTATCCAGCATGACTAATAACCGGGCCCATGCTGTAGCAGATATAATTGATGCCTGGATCATATTTATGTAAGAGCTGCTGTCATGCTTCATTCCCATTTCAACGTGTCTGTCTTCATTTTGCCTGTGAGTTGGAGTCAGCGCAAGCAATCATTAGCATCCCTTAAAATACATACAAAGGAATCACGATGTCTGACATTTTCATTGGGAGAACGTTACGGGTGTACTCTGGCACACGTAGCCTGATTCTGTCAACTACTGAGATGATAGTCAGTGTACATACTGTGCAATTTCATAGGAGAAAAGACTTTGGAGGGCGCCCAGGAAGGTGGAGGGAGCATCTCATCATCGTGGGGCATTTGGAAAAGAGGATACCAAGGATCTAATGCCAGTTGTGCCCGTCTTAATTGCACAGGTATCCCAAACTCCTGCGGACATTTCACTACAAAGAAGCCTGTTGGCAAAATGTCTCCATATTTCAGGCTGTGGTCCAGTAGTCTGTGATATGTGTCTAATTCAAACATGCGAATAACCCAAGAGATGCTCGGGGACAGGTCATGTGTAGTGTTACTCACATTTAGTGACTTGCTGGGTTAAACCCTAAGCAAAAGCTCATCGCTCCCCAACAAGTAGGTAGACAGTGCATGTGAGACGTTCAGAAGAGCACACAGGCAAGTGTGGTTTTGTGTGCGTGCCTACAGGCTGTCTCTCTTCCTATTTGCTTTTGAGTGCACACACATTATTAGATAATATTTCATCTATATCAAGAATTCAATTGTTTTATAAACTTGTACTTGTCTGTACAAGTGTAACAGTGCAAGCCTGTACTGTTAACTCAGGTTGATTGTTTCCAAACAGCTGGTTACAAAAGTGACCGTTAATTTAATAGAAGTTGCATTTATTTAAAAATTGACTTAAAAGACCGTAAATGACTCAATGACTCATTAAATCAATTTAAGAATTGACTTAAAGTACAGTAAGTGACTCATTATATTAAACTATAGAAAGACACCCAATAAAAAGAAGAAAAAAAAACCTGACAGGAAGTTATAGTTTAGTATCCTGATTTATTTTTGTTAAGAATAAAATGGTCTGATTACTAAACGTGGATGCAAGGACATCTATCTGAGTATTACGAAATACTCAGATCACAAAATCTCAACTGTAAAGCAAGGAGCCAAGCGTCACTGAAATTTTCCTCTGATTTGTGTATCAATAAAGGAAGTTTACAATAATGATTTAGCTGGGAGATGTTTAGTTGTGTACCTGGATACTATTAATTTACTAGTATTGAGTAACTGTTCTATATGTCCCTAGATTTGTTGAACATAATGTCTATATGTTAAACAGTTTTCTATAATATTTAAAAATTGACATTTCAAAGAGTGTAATAGCATAATGAAATGTAAACTGAAAACAGGAATGAGTTAATTAGACTAATGATCCCTTGACTCCTTTATTAGCCAGCTCTTTAGAAATTGGGATTAGCTTTGTTTTCTCTGCTGAATAAAGACAGGAAGGATGATGTTGATTCTAGTAAATGACAGCACCAGAAGAAATGAGTGTTTTCCTCTTCGTTATAGGTTTCACCAGTTAAGATAAAAATTTAGCCTTCCTGCATGCATACCTAATTTTATTACACTTTGGGTTCAGCTCAGATTGGAAGAGAGAAACCAGGAAAACAATTTAGGAATGCCTACTGGTTTCATATCATGATTTTAAAAGTGATCCACTCTATGTCATTTCTGGACTTGAAACTTTAAGATTCTTCGTGGGAACCTGGAGTAGACTGGGTTTGAATTTAAATGAAGCCTTCAGAAAAGGCAAGCTTGACAACTTTTTGATCTAGGTTTTGAACACTTAATTTCTCCTCTCTATAGGAGAGTGGTTTACACGTCTCTCTTGCTTTTAAGGGCTATCAAGAAGCACGAGAATTCTCTCTATAGTGGTTCAAACCAAGCATGCACGGAGAAACAAAATTGTTTTTACGACAAATAGGAGGATTCTTAAGTCAGCAGCTGTTAGCAAAACAACATCATTAAAACTTCCACTGATTCCAGACCTTGCTCTCGGGAGTCGCTCAGGCCAAGCAAAACCTTAGATAAAGTGCTGAATTATAGGCAGGAAAAAGAAAACCAGAATTTAAATTGGTAGGAATTAGCGATGATTCACTAAGCTAATTTCTGCCCTCCGTTACTCTTGTGTGACAGCGTGGCGGCGTGTGGAGCGGAGCCGGGATGAGAGAGGGCAGAGCGGGAGCCGCTGACAGCCGGCTTTTAAGTTCGGATTCTTTCTGTTAGATCTTTATCCTGAAAAGTAATGAGCTCCTCAGCTTCCCCCGAAACCTATAAGTATAGAGGGCACCCAGCCCCGTGCAGGATCAGCTCTTTAACGAATGCCTGAGGAATAAAAAATTTATCACACAAATGAGGCGACAGAGAGGAGGTGGCAGCAGCTGAGTTATGAAGCTTTTTACTCACAGGCAGGCTTCGTTTGCTATCCCACATGCCCTCGTTAAGCATTCTTTGAGCACCACGCTGAAGCAGAAGTAATAATGCCATTTGTTTGTAGTGTAGGCTTTTCTGGAGGGTGCTTTTGAAGAAGTGTGGTGAAGAAGTTGGGGGTTGGCAGGACGGCACCCAGCACGCTCGGGCTGTCACAAGTACTCTCCTCCTTTCTGGAAAGAAGCATCTGGTATCCATCGAGTGCCCTCGGTTTCTTCGCAGGTGCTACTTGGTGGCTCTTTGGTACGAGGTTCCCTTTGGTGCTTAATTTTACTGCGCTCCGGGCAGAGGGTGCAGCCCGCGTGTTGCACGTGGAAGAGTTGAGCATTGCTTGTAGTCCAACACCGCACCTGACCTTGCGGCTCAGTATTAATTTGAAGTAGGGGAATTAAAATTTTCCATTCTTTTGCATTGTCATGCCTCACATTGATAAGCACAAAGAAATGTAAATAAAAAAGACCTATTTCACAACCCTAGCTACAACCTTTTTGTTTTATGACAAAAGACAGTTAATTAGCATACTAGCTGTAAGCAGCCTTCCCAAACTCATGCTAATTATGTATTCTGTTGACCGTGACTCCAGTCATAAGGTAATTGGCTTGCAGCAACATGACATTTCAAATCATCTCTTGAAATTACATCAAAAAGCCAGCCTGTTTTGTTTTGATAGGGGAACAATCAATTTGATAAGTGGTAACACAGCTCATTGTTTCACATTAATTAGACTAATTGCAGCATGTTAGCCTCTGAAATAGACAGAACTTGGAGAAGACAAAGGCTGTGGCCTTTAGCATGCAGTGCATGTGGTGGTTCCACTTGCTTGCACATACTGTAGGCAGAAAACAGAGTTGTTAGGATTCAGCCTTGCAGGAGACTGGGTGTTAACAGTGGTTTGATGTGTTATGCTTAATCCACTGGCTTTCAATTATAAGATCCAGGTTCAAAAAAATCCCAGAGAGAGGAAGGGGGGAGGAAAAAGAGAAAAAAGCCATTTTAATATTAATGGTGTCAAAGTTTTTGGTGATCTTTGGTATTCTGTCTCCTGAAAGAGAAAGCAGAGATCTGGCCGCAGGATCTCTTAGATGTTTGCGGACTGTAAAGCCCTTTTTTGAGAAGGCTTCACTTCCACTCTTGCTTTTCCTCCCCATTCCTATTAATATTTATTTCTTAGTATACATTAGTTGGGCTATTTTTATTTTCACTTTTATATTCACTTAAGAATAATGTATAAAAAAAAATACTTAGCGGGTGGATTACTGAAGACAGATAGTAGAGATGCATAACCCACCCACGCGTTTCTAATTTAGAGCATCTTTGCCTGGTATTGAGATTACCAATTGTACTTAGCTCTCTGATTTTTTATGATCTAGCTATGTCATCTGTAGATTGACATGACCAAATGGATTTTGCTTGTGACCTAATTGAAATGTAAACCAAAGTTTTAAGAGATGAAAAGTTTAAGGGGTTATCTCAGTCCACAGGCTAGGCTGACTTCATTGCTGTTCACAGTTTGGTAAAGTGTTTCCTGCACATCAAAACCAACATCAGGCCACTGGATATGTGAAAGGTGTGTTCTTTGACCAATGTGTTGCCTAGTCGGTTTGATAAACAGGGTCACAGTTAGCAGCTTCACTGAGACAGAAAGCATCAGAGACCAGATTCCAAAATTGTGTGAACGCTGATGAAGTCATATGCAGGAGGCCAGCTCTGACTTCTCTTCTACAGCTCTCTAGTCCACCTGGGTTCAAACTGAAGTACTAGTAGAGCATTTTACCTCTTTTAATTACCCTTATTCAACAA
Source organism: Ibidorhyncha struthersii (assembly GCA_013398815.1). Lineage (NCBI taxonomy): Eukaryota > Metazoa > Chordata > Aves > Charadriiformes > Charadriidae > Ibidorhyncha > Ibidorhyncha struthersii. Next base: position 167,309 of record VZSZ01010037.1, read on the forward strand.
AAAGTATCCTCAGTTAAAAAAGAAAAATAAAATAGAGAGAGACTGGTGGGGGCAATTGTGAATAATCATGGAGTTGCTTACATGAAAGCACGAATTCTTCAGTTGGTCTCTGTGGAAAATGAGATTCTTTTTTCAAGTGAGGCAAGGAGATTTAGGTATCCACGTATTTTCGCTGGGCACAGACTTCACTTACACATTTTTGTTTCTGTTACCCGCCCCAGTCATTGACTGGTTAGACTGTAGAAACTTTGGGGCAGAGATTTTGTTAAATTTGCCTGTAGTCTAAGTTTTGAGAAGTATAATTTCATTTAAATCAAGGAACTTGTTCCAACAGCTTAACATTATCGTTGCTCATGGAAGCTATATTTTTATTAGTTTTGCTTATGCTTTATGTTGGCCCCTTAGCAAATGGTCATAAACTCTGTTTTAAATCCAGCTACCAGTGACTTCATACCACTGATTTATTTCTATCATTTACTGGCAAGAATACATTTTTAAAAATGTATTCTAAGCAATTCATTCCTCTCCACCTCCTCTCTTCTGTGCCTCCCTTTGCTTTCCTCCTCCTTCGATATTTCAATCGCCTTTCATTGAGCTTAAAATTACGCCTGGATTAGTGATGTAACCACCCTAATGTGCTGCTCTTACTAAAAAGTCCTGGGTTTATACAGGAGGTGAATTTGGAAAGGAGCAGAAGATTGAAGCCTTTTAGCATTCATCTTAAGTGCTGGTTCCACTTGCCTGAGCACAAGCTGGAACCGGCGCTGTTAGGATGCAAGCCTGCACCCTCGCTGTCACTGCCGCTCCTTGTGTAGTCAGGTTCCTGCTTGGAGCAGAGCAAATCTTTGCTCAGTTAAGCGAGCGTCAGTCACTGGCAAGCTTGGCTGCCAGCCCAGGGTTGTTAGACTTTTCCGTGCTACACCTGAATGAGATATTGAGGAGACATGGCTACCTAAACAGAGTCAAGAAGCACTAGATAAAAAAAAAATAAAAAAAAAATTAAATTGTCACGGGGGTGACAGAATAATTTCGAGAATATAACTTACAATTCCAGTGCTCGCTTGGGAAGCTTGCAATAAGGAACCTGCATTGCCTGCTCGGTGACAGATCCTGTGTGATCTTGTTTAAATACCTTTCTCTATTTTCTTGAAATCCAAGACTAGAAGGTAATTGCTGACTTCTGAGTGAGAAACAGGGGCACGGGCAAATCATAGCTTACCAAGCTGGAACACATCGATACCATCCTGCAAGGTGCTGAGCTCTTTCAAAGGTGCTAAATTACTGGTTTGGGCTTACATCAATAGTGGGCACTCAGCTACTGGTAGGACTGAGCTTTTAAGTTGCTTGGTTATTATTCAGTCAAACAAAAATCAACAGGATCTTCTTAAAGTGGAAAAGGAATAGTGAGAAATAAAGTTGCAAAGTTTTGGGTTGCATGAAGATGCTGGCAGTGAGTATTCCGCACAGAGAGTAGAGGAAAATCAGGGACAGGGTAAAAAGAGATAAAATAGGAATAGTTTTTAAATAGGAATTGCTGGCAGAGCTATTAATCACACAAGTCTTTGAGCTCTAAGGGTTGCGTGAGTGGTGCTAATACGAAAAAAGAGAGATACTTTGCCGATATCTTGAAATACGCTATTAAAAACAACAAGCAAAATTAAGGGAGATAATGTCTGAACAGATTAATGATGTGTAATAATAATTAAAAAACTCCCAAACCTACAGAAAAAACCCAAGTACCTTCAAAAATCTGAATCCCCAGGTGTGACTGTTGTTTTGTATGGGATAGTCTTTTAATAATCAATTTTGCAAGTTGTTGGTCTAATCATACAGTCTCAGCTCTGAGCTCTGACTCTGATCTCATTTACACTAGTAGAACTATATCAACATTTCTGCTGTTTCTCTGCCTATATGCTGCAACTGTGACAAGAACATGGACTCTGCTAGAGCCTGTGGGTTTTTAGCAGGAAATTTCACAGTGTCTCTGAAGCAGGTTAGAAAAGGAAGAGAAAAATGCATTTTTCATTGGTGTCTAAGGTAGGCCACCACCTGCTCTTTGCAGGCTGCCAAGCTAAACAGGGACTTGATGCAGGCAGAGGCTTTTTATCTGAAAAGAGGAATCAAGCATCTGTGAATATAAGGGAAAGACTTCAGACATAACTTTCATTGTCATATTTCTTTTCAAAATCTACATCATCATCATCTTTGAAACGATGTCGTCATTGCAGTCGATACAAGGCAAACTGAACGCAGGTTTAGGAATTTGCAAAGGTGAATAACATTTTCCTTACATGGGATGATACTTTTTTTTTTTTTTTAAGGTCCTTTTCTTGCTGTTGCTATGACCTTCCGCCCCTAATGCACTATTGTACATGTTTAATGAAAGAAAATGAACCAAAATTCTGCACTGACCTGGACTCGCGAAACAACCAGGGTTTTCAGTGAAGCCTTCATAAGCTATAAATCAGTGTAAAATTTAGCTCATATTGCATTCTCATTGGAAATGGGTTATATGATAATTTATGTTGCGCTGATCATAACTAGAGCACCTCATAGTAGTGTCCTTCAAAAAATTTTAATCAACATTGTCTTTCTCTCTCCACCTCTCTTGGTGCAATTTCAAGAGGTTTATTTGCATGTCAATCTGCACGTGTTACTGAAGTTATTCCACTGAAGCAAGCACAACATCTCGGCTGCATACATGTTTTACACCACCATAATGTCAGGTGACTCTTTGCATTTATTTTTTATTTGCGCTAGTAGAAGAGTCAGGCCCTTAATTCTCTTAAGCCCTGAAACAGGGGTATTTCCAAGTGCCTGTCAGATCTGTTTTCCAAGTCTTTTTGCGTTTCACAGTGACTGCCACAAACAACGTAGGGGAAGAAACTGTTGATCCTATGAAAATCACTGAGATGGTCCAACTCTTACTTTAAAATCTATGTTAAAAAGTGTTCCTAAGTATGTCTGACATTTACTTTTAGATGCACATTTTGTCTTGAGGCTTTTCCCCTCTTTGTTGGACAGTGAACAGCAAAGGGGTTCCAGAGCAGTATCTTGGGCAGCAAATACCAGCGGAGTCCTCTCCAGGGCAAACTTGCCAAAAGCTCTTTATATGAAGGACTGCCTTGTTTTACAGTACTTATGCAATCTCTAATGTGATGGGGTTCTGCAGTGAGGACAGAGTTGCTCCATAATTGGTGATAATAAACAGTTTCCCACCTAAGTATGTATAATCAAGCTGAACAGGGTGGGGAGAGGTGTGCTGGTAAGAGTGGGTGTGTTGATTTCTCATGCAGGCTTTTTTCTTTTTCGTAATTAAAGGCTTATGTTATGAAGTTACACACGGGTGGACTCCTGGTAGAATCCTAGAAAGGATAAACAACTTTTAAACAGATTTTGAATGGATGTTGAAGACAAAGATTATGAGCTATGACCAGAGAAGTTTGACTCCAGAAGTACAGCAGAGCGTATTTTTAGTTAGACCAGAGCTTTAAGCTCACTACATGTCAAGTTTGACAGCCAAGATGTAAGTATTATTCATGCTGTGATGAAGCTTTGGATTTGAAGGTAGGAGAACTTGGGATTTGTTGAGGAGTGACTGAAGTGGAGGAGTAGGGAAACTGAGATACATAAAACATACTCAGGCAACGGTAGTTGTAGTCGCAGCAGATTAAGTGAGTTAGGGGAAGCTGGGACAACTAATGTGGGACACTGTGAAGGTAGAGATGTTGGTTCTTTGGCAGACGCTTTCTAACTTGCTCTGTATGGAATTGCCAGGAGATGCTTGGTACATTTGCTCCTAGATCCTGCTAAACCGGCAGTGTCTACCAGGCTTCAGGTTTCATAAGTCTCATAAAATTAATGGAGATATTGCCACAAACCACTCTCTCTCCCACCCTTTGCTACATGTCGTCATTCTTCGGGGATTTGGGGTTTGGTTGTTTTGGGGTTGTGGTTTTTTTTGGTGGTGGGGTGGTGGTGGTGTCTTGGGGTTCCCCCCCACCCCCAGCCTGTAAACTTTAAAAGCTAAGGTATTTCCAAATTATCTTTTTCTTCCCACCAGTCGTTTCTGGCTACGTTCCAAAGAGGGAGACAGGACGACAGGTTTTCATTGGTCACTTAATTGTGTATGTCCATTGGTTTTTATGACTTCCAGATTCATATTTTTGTGCGCTTAGGGGCTTTTGTGACAAGGTGCTAATGGGTTCCTGGCTGGGCAAGCACCTGTGTCAGAAAGTGTTTCATTGTGTCCCTTATTTTTCCAGCTCTGACTGCTTCTATTAGCTTGCTTATATACCTTTATTGTACCCCTCTGAGGTACTTCTGTTTGTGTTTTTTTTATTTTGTGGACATATAGTCTGCGTGTACAAAGGAAGCTAGTATTTTTGCTATAGAGAGAAAACGGGAATTTCGGGTGAGTGTTTCACTTGTACATGTGCCTGAGACACAAGAAATCTAGAAAATATAGAAAAGACTTAGAGCACTGACCTGTCCAGGGATTTTCATCACATGATCGGAGAAGTTCTGCAAGGTGGGCTGTGGGTAGCTGGTAGGTATCATGCTGCTGGAAAATCTCATTTCCAACTGTCGGGATGCATGAAATGGTAGAACTGTACCCTACGTGATTTCCTAATGAAGTGCTTCCAAATGAACTCTTGTAGCTGCTCCAGCCTTATGATTATGAAAGCAAAGAGAAACTGTGTCTGTAGCTTTAAAAGAGAAGCAAAGCATCCACAAGGTGATTCCTGTATTAAACTTATCTACGTTAGGAAGAAGACCTTAAGTCCTCTCATGATATCAAGTCTAAACCTGTGCTCTAGTTGCAGCAATGAATTTCTTCTGCTTCTGAAAAAGAAGATAAAAACTAGCTTTTCTTGCTTATTTCTCTTGTATTTCCTCTAATGCAAGTTATTTCTCGATGACCCGATGCATTTTGGGACATAATATTGATCTCTTGTCTTTTGTTTATTCAATAATTTAGCTTTTTATTCCAGTCTAAATCAAGAAAAAATTTGTTGCAGATTTTGGCCCTTTTAGCACTACCAGCAAATAAATCCGGTACAAGACTGTCCTTTGTTCTAAGGGGCAGTTTCCATAACGTGGTTGTCATCAGCTCTTTTAATGGAAAATTGTTAGACTTTTTTGTGCTTCTCAGTTTGCTCGTGCACACAGGTTTGCCCTCTGCACTTCTCCAAAGTTAAAGGTCCAGCTGATGAACTTCTGGAGGGGGAAAAACAAAAAAGGTATGGCAGGTTTGGGGTCCACTAAAACTAGAAATAGAATAGATTTAGAAATGTGTTTAGTTAACAGAGCTTCTGAAACTGAAAACCTGTATGAATACAACAAAGACCTTAACTTCCAAATATATAGGACAAGATATGAACAACAAAGAGTGCATCCTGGCATAGGTCGTTCAAATGGTTTTTGTATATTAGTTTATACAGTCATGTTATGAGAGAGATGACCAAGAATAGAGGAACAGGATATATAAATGAGATCTTTATGATCCAAATTGTGCATATGAAATGTAGGACAGACTGGATTCAAAGTCAGTTCCCTATTGTGAAGCCTGCCTTTGACACAGGACTTGCAGTATTTTCCATTGTGCTCTAAAGACAAAGACTGTATCTTTGTGCTACAGAAAAAATATGTCTAAGCTTATATTAATTTAAATATATCTGTTATTTTTCACTCCCTTTTCCAGACAAATTAGCAGACACTATACTCTGTGTGTTTGTCCTGTCCTATTGATAGACATCTTTCATGATTTTAACTCTCTGTAACCATTTTTCTTAAAAGTAAAATGTCCCGATTCCTTAAAAAATAAATGTGTCTAAGACCAGTGCTGGTCTGGTGATGATGTATAAAAGGTTTTGTTTTCTCTGTACAAGGAAGAGGAGATATGATATTTGTTGGAATTTTCTGTCTCCATGACTTTTTGAAAACATTATTTCATTAGACGCTGGTCTTATAATTCAGCAGCATATTATAAGGCTTGTCCCCTTAGAAGCCTTCTGTCTACCGCTGGCTAATAATAATGATAATGCATTGGGAACTCATTTAACATGTGGGCTGGACTGCAAGCTGTGCCCTGCTCGTGCCACTGGGATAGCAGCTGCCAAGGAGTCTTTTGAGACTCTCTGGACGGACTTGCCCTCCGTCCCAGCACTGCTGCACTTTGGAGCAACTTCAGGGCTACTCTGTATCTGTAGCTGGATATCGGTACATGATACCCGCAAACCCATCAAATTACAGGAAAAATGTTTCAGCTGCCGCTGCCCAAACCCCAGCCCTGTGCTGAGGAAGCAAGGCAGTAGCTCTAAATCAGACGGATATTTGGGGCTTGAATCTTGCACCTTGAGTCCTCGTAATCTGTTGGCCCCACAATCAAATTCACCTTCCAGATATGCTGCTATGAGAATTCGAGTAATTCAATGTCATCAATTAAGTTATTCTAGAATTACTCCAGTGTAGCTGAGAACAAAATTAAGCCTCTAGTCTGTTCTGGGAAATTAGACAGATATGTTTTTTTTCTAAGTGGTTTCTAATACATTTCATTAGGAAATTATTTGATGAATGTCATTTAGGCATTGGGGATTGGTATAGTGTCTGGGGTTTGAACAGTCTGACAATTTGTAGCTGGCCAAAAGGAAATGAAAGGCTAATATCTTCACAGAACATTTCAATATTTTTAATCTTCTTTTTTTTTTTTCCTTCTTTTTTTCCCCAAGCATTGAATACTTCAAAGACGTCATAATGACATGGAATAGGAGATTCATTCCTAAGGACCTGGGAGTGCTCCAACTTATTTTCCTAAATGTGCTTGGCTATCTTAAAACTTAGCCCTCTCATGGCATTAGTTTGTATCTGTGTCAGTTGTTGTAATTTTCACAAGTAAGCAGTCTGCAAACGAGAGGCAGAGGTTCAATCAAACTTTTCTTAAATTGCATTTAAAAAATCACCTACATATTGTTCTGCCATGACTTCACAGTTTCTAAGGTACCAGAAAAACTTTGTGCTAAGGCTGATGCAATATTCTTGGCCACAGAACAATTTATCTGAGTTCACTGGAAACTTGAAGGGAGGTGAATCCACCAAGGTCGGTGGCGTGATTATATAATTTTTGCATTGCGAATAAACAGATGTTCACTTTCATGAGTATTCACACCTATAGTACTGGACATTAGGTGAAATATCCCAGCCTACTGATGCATCTAAAACAGGTTTGTTGCTGCAGAAGCCATGGAAAACTTTTAAATCCTATTTGATGCTGACATAAATGCTGAATATAATTCACTGCTGTTGACTTTCAATTCCATTTCACTCATGTTTGGAACAGAGGACTAGACTTGGCTCTTGGTTAAAATTGCAGGCGCTTTTTTTTTTTTTTAATATTAGTGGGATATTTTGGATTTTTGCAAAGACAAGTGAAATCTGGCCCACTGGACCTCTGTCGATTCCTCAAACTAGGACTTTAATAAAGGGTGTCATTAAAAATTACCTGCTGTATACAGGAAACAAACCAGCTACTCATCCAAGAAGTGCTCCTTCAGTTGTGCTTTGGGCCTTTTATTCAGATAATATTACTGTAGATTAACGTAATCTTTTTTCCTACATCAAATTGATGTGTCAGGTTTTCTGGTTTCTCCAGTTATTCTACATCGCTCTGATGATACAGAAAAAACCCTACACCTATTTTGGCTGGTTATATGCCTGTGTATATACTTACACTGTCAGAACAATACTAATCTATTGAAGTAATTGTTACTTTGTCATAATGAACTCTTACTGCTTTTAACACATGAGCTCTTTCCTTATCTTTGATATTTCTTATTTCTTTTAACCTTCCTCATGTAGCTTTATTTCTCTCTCCTGCCATACTGTTCTCAGGTCTTGGACTAGTTTCTGTCTTCTTACATATGTGCCAAATAACTAGCTCTTCTTCCTTCATAAATACATATATTACGTTAGGCGTGTTCATACCTATCTGCCAGAGAAATGAGAAAGAGAGGTGGAAGAGGATCAGGATAGGCAAGAAAATTTGAGAGAGCAAGTCGGTCAGTTCATCTGTCCAGTCTCTGTCTTCTCGCTTAAACTGTATTGACGGTAATCTTGATCGTAACTTGTTAGCAGCATGAAGTGTTGTTTCAGCCATATGCAGAAATTCACCCGCCTGGCCTGTTTGGCCGCTACATTACAATGAGAGTGGTAGAATAACAGTAAGGGAATAACAAGATATAAAGAAGTAGAGGCTCCTTTTCCATGTATGAGATATTTTTATTTCTTTCTCTGAAGATGCAAATGTTAGCCTGATAGTGGTCAAAGAGAAATGTCAAGAAAGGAAATGGAAAAGAGTGTTTATTGTGCCAGTACATCAATCTCTTACACACCCTGTGTAAAGTCAAGAGAGTTCAAGACTATTAACTGAAGATTTTAAATTGTATTTATAAATGTCAGTATAATTCAGCATAGTTAGAGTCTAACCACACCTGTATGAATATCTTAGCTATGTTTAATCCATTTCTTACAGGAAAAAACCCACCCTTTGCATTAGTATTGAAGCACTTTGCCTTACTCTGTGCCTTTAGTCTTCGGTCTTTGTGGTTTTATGTGATTACCAATAGCACCTGGACAGTTGCGTGCAAGAACATCTACTTAAAGTTCCCAGTGAGGTTTACCAAACAAAGTGGACAAACTATGCTTAATTAAAAGGTTTTCTTAAAGATTAATGGGGCTCAGCAGCAAATATAAATTGGGGAATCACCTTTTCCTTTGCCTTCCTTGGAAAAAGTACAAAAAGCAAAAAGACAGTTTGTCCAGCTAGAACCTTGTTAGAAGTATGTCAGGGACTTGCAGAAGAAAAATATTAATATGTGACATTCATAATCCTTGCATCAAGGAATCTAGAACATTTTAGAAATGTGTAATTGGTGAAGTCCCAGTGAAACATGGAAATACTGTTACCTTTGCTTTTACAAAGAGACCACTGGAGAGGCAGACAGATTAAGGGACTGCGAACAGGACCCTGGAGTCACTCGCTTGTAAAATCAAGAACAAAGAGGAAACATCCTCATATTCATCTTCTGTTCTGACCCACTTACTGTGTTGTTGCAAACAGATAGAGTGAAATAACTCTGAATGTGATGTTTAAAACAATTTTGCTAAGGAGAAATGAGCCTAACTTAAAGCTGGCCATAGCTAAGTGAATTATTTCCTTTTTTGACTATGCCAGTTATCTTGAAATAGCCCTTTGATGAAATCCTCTCCTCTTTCAAGTCCTTGGAAAAACTCCTACGATGAGATTCATTTCACCTAACTTTAGACATCTCTAGTGTAAACCTCTATATCCAAGCTCCCCATCCTTGACTCTCTTTATAGCTGATGGAGAGGAATGGGGCCTTCTAGGGTACGATTCCTCTTCTTTGTTTTGGAAGGCTACTTTAGAAGAGAAATTCAACACTGTAAGTACCTGCCTCTCTCTGTCAGTGTTAAAGAGATACTAGATGAGCGACTTTGGTGGCATCACGCTCATCTAGTCAGAAGAAACCCACCTGTTGTGACTTCAGAGGGGATTTGCACGCCCACATTTTTTACTTGGGAAAGCATCGCTGGCTGTGTGCGGGAATCGCTGAGGTTCTTGCAGATTGGCAATACGTCTTGGTTATGCTCTCAGCTGCTTTCACACCTCTACCTGTAGTCTCGGAATTCTGTTGCATGAAACTATGTTTAACTGTAGAAAATCTACTGGAGTTATATACAGGGTGTTTAAGCTTACTCTCAAAGGTACTGCTCTTTTCTACCTACAGTGTTTTCATTCCTCTTCCTAAAACTGCAGGTAATTGCTGTGAATTTGTGGACTCCCTCATTCACCCCAAAACTTTCTGGGTAAACTTTAAGAATCCATTCAGAGGAATGCTAAAATAAAATAAGTTACTTTGATATCTCTTCTTTTCTTGTACCAGTATTCTTTTCATTCGCAGCTTAAGACAGACATGAAACAAGGGAGAAAAAGCCATGGGCCATAATGCAAAATGGAAGATTTAGGAAATTGTGTGCCATTGCTACATGGAGAACAATAATAACATTGAAAGCGTTCTCAGCAGCAGTCGGTATGTAGCAGCTCTTCTGCTGAGCTCTATCACATTGTCTTGTGAAAGAAATTTGATCACTTAAGGGTGGGAAATAGCAGTTTAGATTTTATTTTTTTTAGTGTAAAAAAGAGTGGGATAACACTGAAGGTGCTGTTTAGGTGTTTTGACTTTTTGTGTTGTGATTAGCTCTTTTGTAGGATATGTTCCTTAGTAAAGGTTGTCTGTGGAGGGATAGAATAAAATCAAAGTAAAAATCCCCTGTGTTTAAAATGGTCTGGTATGCTGTGACTTGCCCTTACATATGGTGAGGGGTTTGGTGGTATGATTGCTTCATTCACTTGGACTTTCCTCACTGGGGAGCGGGTAAGTTTCAGAGCCTGTTGTTTCCTTGCAGGCCAGGTGACCACATGGAGGTTGATGTTGGTCTCTTTGCCATGGTGGTTGCCTGGGCACTGCAGAACTGAGATTAGTGCTGAACATGACTGCTTTGGTCAATGGGCCATCTCCTTGGTTTGGTCTATATAAGTCAGCATAACTTGACTGATTGCGGTTCTTACGTGATCACTGACAGTCTAGCCTGACGTGTTTTGAGGTAGTTTACTCTTCTTGATGTGAAGAAGTGGAAATAGTTGACTTAAAGGAGCAGTTTCTCTGTAGCAGGAGTGCGTGCATGGAAGCAGAGCAGAGGAACCTGTTGTGTCCGTGGAAGGATTTTATGTGTGGGTGGGAAAAAGGAAATTGGAGCCGTGAGAGGGTCAGAGCAAGACAGAGGACTGCAGCAAGTAAGCAGGAGGGAAGTTAGACTGGCAAGTGATGAAGGAATAAAGATTATTGAAGTTGTCTATAATTCTGTGGAACCTCAGGTGTGGAGGGTCTGTCTGTCCATTTACATACATATAAATCCAGAATAATTTAATTGTTGTTATACTGATGTGTGAGTAGAGCCGATGAAACCAGGGCTGATGTTGTTTTGTCCCTTGGAAAAGGAATACTTAGATCACTTTTCATCATGTTGTCAACCATCATGTTGTTTTGGTAGGTTCCAGAAGAAACTTCACCAAATCTGTCTTGTAACAGTGGGACAATAATATGTCTTAAAAGGAAACAAGTACCTTCTACATAGAGGAGGAAAAAAGAAAGACTTGGTGAAAATGACAGTTTCATGTGTTTTGTGTGTTTGCAAGGGGGTAAAATAATAAACTTGCTTTATTTTTTTTTCATCTGTACATAATTAATTGTCTTTTGGGGGATACTTAACTATAAAACATTTTAGTTAGATTACAAACTAAAAATGTCGTTCCCTGTTCTGTGTGAAGTTCTTTAGGATTTTCTCAAGATTGTGTTACAGCAGTTTAAAACACTACATTATCAGTACCCTGTGTGATACCATTGTGTCCCTTCAGCTCTGTCAGTCTTCCTCTTTCTTCCCTCCATTCTTTCTCCCAGTAAGAATGTCTATTTGTGGTTTTGCTTTGGTGGTGTTACTTAGCAATATATTTCCTATAATGAACACATCTGTGGGTACCTGATCCAAAGGCAAGTGAAGATGAGGGAATGTTTTCCCTTCACATCAGTGGGTTTCAGATGTGACCCTCAACAGATGATTATCAGATGATGAAATTCATATCTGAATAAAGGAGGCTCTGTGTGTGTGTGTATATGTATGCAGAAATGCTTTCTTTAGCCTAAGGGATAGCAGTCAATACAGAAAGTAAGATGAAAACCAAATTTTTGCAGAATGGAGATTTCATTTTAACTAAGTATTTTTTTCCCTTTATTCTTCTCCTCTCCATTTGAAAAAAATGTTAAACACGTTGAGTCAGAGAGACATTCCTGTGCTGCATTAGAATAGCCGTCAACGTCAGCTGAGACCATTTGGATCATGTCACTTGTCCTAAAGTGTGTAGCTGTTTTTAAAGAAAGAACATGTCATGTTCTGTACAGGGATCTTTAATGCATGAAACTTGTTTGAAGCAATAATAAATCAAGTCCTTGCTGCTAAAACCAGTGTCTGATTTTCTCTCATGACAATCTCCACCTTTCCGTGTGTAAAAACTGAGACAATAGCAAGAACAATTCTGCACCCAGAAGTATTGTAAGTAATTTTGATCCCAACTAAATAATATCCATAAATCTAGCAAAATAAAGAACTGAGATATAAAATGCCCTACGCATTTGCCACAATGTTTAATAATGTACTCTTTTTCTACAACCGTCATTAAAGGAGGTTGCAAGCTGTGTAGAGGTATTTTCATTATTCATGCTCTATTGAGTAGGCAGTTCTGCAGACATTTTTCTCACCTCTCCAAAAAAAAGTGGAATAATTAAGACCAAGTAGAGTGTTTGAGACTTATTTGCTTATCATTTTCCACTCTCTTACACAAGTATTATTTCTAATAGATTCAAGCCAGTTAGTGGTGATGTAAAGAAAAATCAGGCTTTTGCATTTTACTCTTTATTAATTACTCCTTTTGACTGTGCGTAACCATAACTAATACAAGTAAAGGAAATGTAAATGCAAATCCATTTAAATTAATCTAGAATAGTTTAGAATTGCAGGCTATTTTAGCAGCATGACTTAGTTTCAAAAACCCTGTGAGAAGACGACAGAAATCTCAGTCCTGACAAGTGTTATTACTGTCTACACCATATAGTAGTGTAATCGGAATTACGAACGGATGGTGCTGAGATCCCTGTTTGGGCTTTGGCGGGGGTTGAAGCTTAATCAGACAAAGGGTTCAAGGGTCTGATTCTTTACCATCTTGTAAAATGCCTTGCTCTTTCCTCCACTACAGGTCCATTGGCTTTGGAATTGGGCAATGAGTATGAAAATGTATTTTCATACAAAATACACCAAAAAAAAAAGTGTGTTTTTTTCCTTTCATGTACAGAAAGCAAAAAAAGTCCTCAAAACAAATTGGTGAAGGGTATCAAAGTGACAGCACTGAGGGCTGGGGCCCCTGTGGTGGGAGTGGGCTGTGTCCAGAAGCAGAGCCTGGCCAAGGCACCTCTTGAACCAAGCAAGGTGTCCCAGGGTTGCGCAGGGAGCCCACTCACTCCTCCACTGAGAACATCAACAAAGGTGCCAAGCAGCACCTGCTGAAATGATGTTTGCTTATAAAATATCTGTGGGCTCCAGTCCACTAGGGACTACAGAGAGACCAAAAGTGCATTTTGTATAGGCTGGGATTTGAACAGCAGATTGTAATGACTTTGAGTTACACCAATAGCGAACTTGATTTCAGCCAGTGACCTTGAGCTGAAAAACGTTAGCCTGTTATCAGCACTCCGAACCATGAAGTCGCTTTGTATGGTTTTGAGTGGTTTTGTTTATGTAGATTGGCTTATTTATTTTTTTAATCTGGTGCAGCATAGTAGAGGTAACCATCAGTTTGTTATAAAACCAAGTGCTCCGTTGACCTTTCTCCTTCCAGTCCGAGTGCAGTTGAAACCTGAGGTAACCATCGCTTGTTTGTTGTTCCACTCATGGGGCTGCTTGAGAACTTCCAATTTCCAACAGCTCAGCTCTGAGGAGCAAACTTGAGCACAGAGGCACAACATGTGAAGTGTTGTGATTTGTTGCCATGATGACAGTGTCAACTTAACTACAGCTGACAAACAGTTTTTAAATAGAACATTTCAATTCATTATACTATTCTCCATCTGTTTTTTTTCACTGTCTGCATACATGCAAAACATCTGAGAAATGCTACCACAATGGTTTGGTTTACTTATCTAGCCACTAACATTAATTAGTTGTCGAGAGTGGTAGTTTAGGGAGCAAGATGACGAAATTCCCCCCTCGGTAAAGGAATCTCTTATTTATTCAACAAAAGATGCCCAGTAGATCTGCTTCCACAGTTAGAGTTTTTCAAATTGATTTTTTTTTTGAGCCTAGGTTCTGCTTTGTTTGGGGTTTTTTACTACTTGGTTACCTCTTGCTTTTGCCACATTTTACTCCCTTCCCAAAAGCATCTGCCACTGCTATTTCCAGTGTGGAACTGGTAACAGAAGGGGAGCATCATTTTGCAATTAAATCAGGCTGCTGGGGTCAAATTTAGAGGGTTTTATTCATGGCTTTGCCACTGGCCCACTCTTTGACCTTGAGCAAGTTGCGCATTGCTGTATCTCAGTTTACCTATAGGTAAACTAATATTGACTTCCCTTGAGGGGATATCATGAGGCTTAATTAAGCGTCTGCAAAGATCTGCGAGATAGAGGACTGAAAGCTGCCATAGACATACAAATGACGATGATGATGATGATTTGTGCCCAATTGCACCTCTTCCCACAGAACTGCCACTGTGGCTGCTGCGCGGATTAGTTGTCAGGTGAACTATGAATCTATCAATTCATCCATCATTCTCCCCCTTGTAGATTGAGCCCAGCTGGCTAGCTTTGCTTATTAGTAGCTTTTAATAAATCAAATCATATTTGCTGTTTTAATTGTATCTTAAAGGGTAGCATGGCTCTTTGCTTTTAAATTAAAAACAGCGTGACAATGTAGACATTAGAATCTGTGCTGCTGCTCTTGTACTCCACTGCTCTCAAATTGTTGACATAAAACTGGGTTAAAATGTATGTGTAGGGAATCTCATAATTTTAAAACATGCAACTTCTAAATTCTGGCAGAGGACATTCTCTGGGTGCCTCTTTTGCAAAGTTTGGGCATCCTTGTTCGTAAATCCTCTCAGAGCACTGTCCCAGTAACCACATTTTGGAAATTATAGTCTACTCATCCACAGGAATCCAAGGTGAAAGTAGTTGAGGGTTGCTATTTGTTGACAGAAACAGCCGTGTCCGGGGGGGGGAGGTGGTGTAGGGGAAATGATGTAAAATCAGATTAATGAATTATTCAAGATATATTTTATTGTGATTTTTATTTTTAAATAACACTGGCCCAAAAAAGCAATGGGAATAACAAACTGACATGTTTTATTTTTAATCTAGGGCCAAAACTGTATCTTACAAATCTCATTAAAATGGAGTATATCCACTAAAATATTGATAACATAATTTCCTTTAAATTTGGTTCTCAGTCATACGAAAAGCAAAAGGCCTACATGGAAATGGATACTCTTAGAGGAATCCTACTCATTGAAATCAATGGAAGTAGCCCAGCTGGCTACTTTTGCCCATTACTAATTTATACTAAATCAAGCAATACTTCCTTTTCTAACATAATCTGAATGCCAAGTCATATAGGAGTGCCTCACCAAGTACAGAAAAGGCTTAGGATTAAAAACAGCAGGAGTTTCCCATTGATTTCAGGTAAGATTTTGCCCAGTGTCTTATTGTATTTTAGATCATCAACCAGGGAGTTTTGTGGAATTTACCTTTCCACTGTGTGCAAAATTTGATTCAAGGGTTCCTAGTAGGTAAAAGTGAAAAGGGGGCATTGAGCTCTTTAGCCTTCCAGACTAACTTCACCCTCCAATTTTACTGTTTCTAGAGCAATTGCGTAATGATGATAATTCATTCAAATGGCAAGCAGGAAAATCAACGCAGCGTGTGCGGTCAATAATTTCTAACTCCTGAGAGGAGATCAAAGAGAAAAGCAGCAGGGAGGAGGAGTAGCCTTATATAAAGGAAAAAACTCTCAGTAACTGAGATAGCGCTATGAGGAGATAACAGAATTCAAAAAGATTTATTAAAAAAGCAAACAAAGTAAGTAACTGGAGAGTTCAACTACTGGAACATAAACTGAGCCTGCTAAGCAAGCTGAAGCAATATATTTTTGGATATGCTGGTCCTTTATTTGACACAAAGGCCCCCTTTCACACTGTAAAAGGGTGTGAAAAGCACCGATGGATTTGAAACCTTTACCACCATACACTGATGATAGGAGGAAGGATCTCTGATCCTTCAGTAGGGGGACAGGCTGTGAATATGTGCCAAAGCTGGGCTTCCCAGCAGGAAATTGCATGGAGTGCTGGGGATCCTGCTACCCAGGCTCTGCCTTTGCAGCGCATAACTGCCCCGTGGTCCTTGGGGCAGTGACAGGAGAGCAGCAGGGTAACAGCCAGGCACGTGCAGGGGTCCTCGCTGGTGGCTGCCAGCTTGTAGGTAGTTCCTTACTCCATTCCTCAAAACCACATAAGTATCTTCCCTTTCAGAGCACCACAAATTCACTTATTCCCGCAGCTCCCCCCGCCCCCCAGACAAGCAGCTAAATGTCCCAGTTCTGCCAAAAGCGAGGAACGGGCCAAGCAAAACATGGCAGAGATGCCAATGAGGAGAAATCGGCCCCGAGTGCCTTCAGGAAAGACAAAGCAGGTGGACGCAGCATGCCCAAAAGAGACCATGCTGATGAAGGGTCAACACAGAGATGCAGCAGTGGCACAGGGGGCTTACATTCTTGAGCTATAGAGTAATGGATTTCTAGTGCAAACTCAGGTAAGCATGAGGGACATACCCCCATGGCCTCTATGGGGTATAGAGTGCAGAACAGTTAGAGCCATGTGCCTCTGCCGCTGTATATTTAGAAATACTTGTTACTTGTTGTGCCATTACCAAGAGCTCAGACTGGGGAGAAAGATCCAGTCCACTTTAAAAAAAAAAAAAAATGCTTTAGCAAGTTCTTCTTATTAGTTTTCTTTAGAATTCCTTCCACTATTTTACTGCTGTTTCCATTATTTTTTCTGAGCTACGTTATTTTCATAAACATCCATTCCTTACTCAAGAATGCAAGGGGGAAANTGTGCCATTACCAAGAGCTCAGACTGGGGAGAAAGATCCAGTCCACTTTAAAAAAAAAAAAAAAATGCTTTAGCAAGTTCTTCTTATTAGTTTTCTTTAGAATTCCTTCCACTATTTTACTGCTGTTTCCATTATTTTTTCTGAGCTACGTTATTTTCATAAACATCCATTCCTTACTCAAGAATGCAAGGGGGAAAACACTTAATGGAACTTTTGTAATGGCTTTTTGTATGATTTCTTGGAGGAATGGGTATACAAACTAGTTGTAAATGATGAATGCTGGGGAGGAAAGACTGTGTACGACCATTAGAGCCTCTGCTAGTCCTGTGGTGATGTGCAGGGCTGAGTGATGCAGCTTTCTTCGGAAGTAGCTCGGGATAGTATTTATCTCACCTAGGTATTTAAAAAAAAAATACAGCAGCAATGAAAAAGGGATGTTGCAAACAAGAACAGCATCTCATGCAAAACAGCAATGCGTGCAGGGCATACAGCCACAGTCAGTTTCTTTGAAATCAGTCAGGATTGGGTTTGAACACCTGTCAGAAGGGTTTAAGAAACTGGAAAGGTGAAATTCAGCAAGAAAATCTGCACAAGAGTTTAAGATAAGTATCAAGGTAGATTGGCAAAGGAGACATTGGTTTGACTAAAGAGACTTCTGTAAGGAGCAGATGAGGCAGACTGCTGAAGACCCTTTGAGCTAATGATGTACACGCACAGGAAAGCACAAGTATAGTTACAACAAAAGGGCCAGATAGTCAAAGAATTTAGGCAGAATTTGTTTACGGTGGAATCAGGTCAGGAATCAGAGCAAGAGAATAGTATAAGGAAAATATTTTTGTCTATGTATTAATGTTCTTCTTACACTTGCCCCTCAAAGACTACTAGTCCATTATAAAATATATACATATTAATAGTGTGTGTTTTTCTTTCATCAGCCAGTAAATTGAAGGGGATGATTTTGCGTTGAAGTAGCTCTTCTTTTCCACTTACAGAAAATTTTCCTCTTGCTCACTCCCTCTTTTTTTTTTTTTTTTCCTAAACCTTAACAGTTGTCTGAAGTGACTTCACTCCAGGATCCCACAGTCGGATAAAAAGAACAAAATACAGAAAGATAAGTTCTTAAAATCACTCTGGGCTTTTGTTAATGGTAATCATTAGCCCTGTTCTGAACTCTATTGACAAAATGCTGGAGTAGTCTTGAAAGCCAAGCGAGTGCTCTTTTAAAGGAAGAAGTGGTTAATTAGAAGATCTAATGCAAGTGACCTAATTCTGCAGCTCAGCGCTAACTTTTCTTACACACAATAACATAAAGATTGGAAATGATACGTATTGATTCACTTAAGTCAACAAGTTGAAATCTTGATTGGAAAGTTAATTTCTCCATAGCTATTTAAAATGATCATCTTCTTTCCACACCAATACTAGGTATTTTTTGCTTGCAATTTGATAACCATCACGGAGCTCATGTATTAATATGTACAGGGGGCCACAGACACAGAGAGAAGATACTTAATAGTCAAAGAATGAGGCAACCGTGCCATGACTTATAAGTGGCATGGCTCTGTGTTACTAAGTCATCTTGTAGCAAATGCAAATGTTCTTGTTTTCTAAAAAAAATAAATAGGAATTTACTTCTAATCACCGACACAGCTATTGTTGAGGATTGAAAACTATTGCTAAGGGTATGTGAATGTTTTCACTGTAAATCAGAGCAGGCAAAATGTCACTACATTTTGGTATCCAAATATGCCTCTTTTAAAAGCAACACTATTTTCTGGCCCCTCCCCTCAGCTTTAAGTAGCAAAGATGTGTAAAATAATTCTTCTGGCTGCAGATGGATATTTTAGGCATAACTCAAGAGGACACTATAGATTATTTCTCACTGGGCCTGTTAAGATTAATGTGTAATCTACCAGCATTGTTCTGGTTTCTTTTTTTGTAGATGGGATGCTGGTAAATTGTGATTCCTTACGATGCTTTGCTGTAGTATCTCACCTGAACTTCAGGAAGAGTTGCGCTTTTGTATGGTTATAAAAGCATGCTGCCAAGGAGGATCTTCACATCCAGCTACAGACATCCAATCAGGGTGTGTGAATAACCTTCTGGAGGACCTCCCCTCCATCCATTGACTGCCTTTGGATGTCTGGGTCCTGTCTGTAGGGGCTTTGAATCACACCTAACCTAGACATCTACGATATTGCATCCAGAGGGCTTACCTATCCATAGCGTAACTGCTGCATATTTATATATAATTTCTTTTTTAATTTCTGCAGCCGTTTCTTATGAGTAAGGTGTATATGATTTGTCCCCAAAAAAGGAAATTTCTTAGCTATAGTAGTATATGTATTTATAGTATAAATACACTGATGGCATATTTAAATATGGAAGTGCTAAAGTGGCAAAGGCTCTGAGGCATTGGTTAGTGAATGCTAAGAGGTCTGCAGATCTGGTAGCAATAAGAATAATTCCATTTATTTTTATACTCAAAATGCCCTGTTTCAGAATAAACTATCCAAAGTTCTAGGCCCAGTGAACATTGTAAAAAGTATTTATAAAGATATGAGGTTATCTCAATCTGGCAGCCCCTTGGTGTTTTATATTCAAATTTAATTTTGTTGTGGAGTATGTACATGCTGTCCTCTGGTGCCTGGAGAATTTGTACCCTTAGCTTCATTTGATTTCCTGGAAGAGGCATTGGGGTATCAGGACAAAACAATTGTTAGTCTCTTGTGACAAGTTGGAATGAAGATTTTGGGGTGTCATGGTTTCAGCTGGGATAGCGTTGACTTTTTTAGTAGCAGCTGGTATGGTGCTGTGGTTTGGATTTGGATGAGAATGGTGTTGAGAGCACACTGGTGGTTTTGATTGTTGCTAAGCAGTCAAGGCCTTTTCTGCTCCTCACACCGCCCCACCAGTGAGCAGGCTGGGGGGGCACAAGAAGCTGGGCGGGGACACAGCCGGGACAGCTGACCCCAACTGACCAAAGGGATATTCATGTGACTGTTTTGCTTGGCTTGAGTGCGCAGCTTTTTCTTTACCTATTAAACTGTCTTTATCTCAACCCACGAGTTTTCTCACTTTTACTCTTCTGATTCTCCCTCCAATCCCAACTGGGGGAAGTGAGCGAGCAGCTGCCAGCTGGGGTTAAACCATGACATGGAGTCTTTTCACGAAAAATGTTGGGATTTGGCTGCAGACTAGACTAGCTCTTCTTTTAGGCTGGCTTAACAGTTCCATAGTGCAATGGCTAAGCTATGGAGACAGTGACTGAGTAATGCAGAGAAACTGGTCGTCCTAAGAAGTAGGAAACTCTTTTTTCTTTTCCTTTTTTTTTCTTTTCTTTTTTTTTGTTTTTTAAATCAGAGTCTTTGATGCTGTTAAATAAATTAAGTGAGCCTGTTTCAAAGAGATAATTTGTGGGGATCATATGTATCAAAGAGAAGAGCTAGCTGAGAACAGAAGCATTGGAAAAAACCACAAAAAAAATGGCAAAAAATATTTGATTCAGGTTTTTCGTCATAAGGAATTACTGTTATATGATTACAAGGTAACTAATATTCAGTATTGCTATTTCATGTCTGCTTCATAGCTCAGACACCGACATAACATAGTCTCCTGCTTGTCTGTGGCATACGCTGATGGTGCGACTTGGGTTAAGTCATTCTACCTACTTGATCCCTGGATTGCTGCCTATAGTTTATTCTTGTTCTGTAACATAGTTAAAAGAATAACTTTTTGACGGAAATTGGAATAAGCTGGGGAACAAGTAAGGCAGTGATTTGTGATGAGAGATGGGACCAAGTTCATGTACGTGGATGTTCCTCCACTAGGAGAGGTTTAGACTACTTTTATTTTTAAGAATTCCAGTGTGTTGAGTTGTAATAACGAAAGCAATTGCAGTAAAAATCCAGCACACTGATTTCAGTAGAGCATCGTCTCTTGCACAGTATGGCAGCACTTACCTCTAATCAGTTTTAATTCACCTCCAGTTTGTAGCAACTGAATATGATCTCCAGCTGATGGAGGTTAGGTGGATGCTTGCGTGAAGGGTTCAGTTGTATATCCATAATTCTTTCCTGTGTAATAATTTTTTCCCACCTTGTTGGTAGTTTCACAAGAGAAACTGGCATAAGCACTCCTGTACCTTCTCACTTCTGTAAGGCTTTATTTCTAGCCAACAGTTAAGCTATCTTGATAATGTAAAGAATCTGTTGCGTGTCTGTTTTTTTGTTTTGTTTTGTATCTGTAAGAATGAGCCCTGGGAAAATTGGCAGATGTAAAATTATTTAGTCAAATCTAGATGAGATGCTGTAAGGAACTTCTAAAGGACTTAACTGGCTGCGTAATGATACATGAAATTCATTGATGATAAATGTATGGTAATGACTACCGGCTTGGAAAAATTTTACTAATTGTCTGCTTAACTGTTTGTCTAACTGGACTATAAAATAACTATATCAACTCAGGAAAGAAACCCAGCCATCAATACTGGCGGTTACTTGAAGACATCTGTTCAGTGCACAGCTTCAGTCAAAAGACGGGTTTAGGTACATGAGGAAAGAATAAAGAACAATATGGAAAGTACCGTAATGCCATTATGCAAATGATGCCGGTTCATCAAGTGGGTGACACTGTCTCAAACAGGGTATTATCGATTTACCAGGAGTTCAGAGTGAGGCAAGAAGAATGATCAGGTGCATGGGAAAACTCTTATATGAGGAGAGATTGAAAAGGCTGGGATTGCTACCTTCGAGAGGAGATGAATAAATAGAACATGATAAGACTCTAACATTCATTATTTTGCATAGAGAGGGCAGTTTGGGAAGAGCTTTTCTCTGTATCTCATGATACAAGGACAAGGGAACGTTACAGAAAGGTGGCTGATAAATAATAATTTTTCACCTGATGTGCAACTAGCTAAATGGACTTCTTTGCTCTGGGAAGTTACCAAGGAATTTAATGTGATTTAGGAAAAGGTCTGACAATTTATTAGAATGAGAACATTCTGTGTTGTTATTATGTATTAAAAAAAAAGACTGCTAAAAAAGTTCTGAAATTATAAGCTTTAAGTTTGCAGTTTAATTGCTAGGAGACATTGCAAGGATGCTTTCTTGGGGGATGGGTTATCCCAGATTTGCCTAGTGCAGGGTTTTTTTGCATTTTCCGCTGACGCATCAGGTTCTGCTTATAGTTCTAGATGAAACTAGATTTGAGCCCGTGTGGCAATTTCTGTGTTCCTGGTTGTTTAATTGTCAGGCTATTTCAACGGCTGTTGATGCCAGCTCAAATTTACAGCCATATTACATTGTGCAAGCTACTTGTGGCATGAACTGTCCTTTTGTTTGGAACTTCTTCAGCATTTACAAGACAGTGGGTCATGGTCTATGAGCATGGTTATAGGCACAGTGGTAATACAAACAACAAATAGTAACTGTCCATGTGAACTCTTAGAAAACATCCCGAACTACAAAAATAAATTACTACTGGTTGTAGCAGTTATGCATCATATATGGGAATTGTTTATTATTGCAATTGTTACGCTTTCTTCTCTCAGGAGCAGGAAAGAGCTTATGGCAGGAAAGAAGATATTAGTGAGGAAAACATTTCCTCTTGAAAACCAATGTCCAACTCCACCTTGAGGTCCTTGCTAAAACAATGTTTGCTATTTTTGCGTAATCCCCAACCAGCAGGACTTCACATTGCAAAAGCATCACAAGACACACTTTACAATCTCGGCTCAGTATTTGAGATAGTCAAGGAAAATGAACTACCTTTGGCCTTCAGAGACGCTTAGGGCTATATCCTTCCCATGATACATGTGTAGCAGTTAACTGTACTACTACATTGTGCCCTAGAGAGGAGAATATAGTCCTTACAATATTTGTCCCTTCGCTAGGATCCAGTGATTGCTCGATTATAGAAAAGCAGCCTGTAGACTATGTGTGCACACGCAAAACCATATGTATGTATAAATTCATGTGTATATGCACACATATCTGTGTACCCTAATATACACACAAATGTCTATATATATCTGAAATTTTTTCAGAGGAGATGACCACCTCCTGCTGTTGAAAATTCTTCAAGGGAACTTGGTGCACCAGTATGCAGTCCCAAAATAAAGCACTGAACATCTCGGCAATCCTATGAGGTTAATAAAGTTCACTGTTGCTTAAATTAGATCAATGTAATTCACTGCATCTCTAGCGGAAATTAAATTTGTGTTTAAAACTAAAGAGCAAGCTAGCCAGGTTCAGGAGCACATTTGGGATGCGAAATACATTAGGTCTATTGCAAGTTGGTTATTGCTTTTGGTGCCTTGAACTCCTCAGATGAAAATACTCTATGATATAAGAAGTTACTTGTGGTATTATACATACCATTTATTATCTGAACTCGACTCTTCCAAGAAAAAAAGGAGGAGAAAAATCGAAGAACTTTTGTTCAGTCTATTCAGTCCTTATGGCAAACTAATGGGATACTAACCATCCAGCTCTTTCCTTTATGCAGATAGTTATCTGCACTGACAGCAAGTTTGCTGCACTGCTTTGATTCTTAGGCATATACAAGCGAGAATCAAATGGGGTTGTTAACACAGCCCGTAAGAAGCCATCAAACTTTCCATCTATCGACATAAACCTGTGTTTTTGTTGTTTTCTGCAAACAGTGTAAGACGTTTCTACCGTGCTCTGGAAATGGATGCACAGCCAAATGATTCCCCCCTCCCTCCCCCGCCCTTTGAAAATGAATATGTGGAGATATTTAGCATGGAAGAGCTGTGGTTTGTCATCAGACTTCATTATTAAAAATACAATAGCATTATGGCTTCTAAGTACTGATAGATTTTTTTTTTTTTTGTTACGATGTTACTCCCTAGTAGATTGCACTAGGAAGTTAGAGATGAAACTACTGTATGCAGACAAATCCATATTGTTGCTGTCTGCGTGCTTGCTGTGAAACTGCTCTACAGCTATACAGTTTGAAAGCAGAATCTCATGAAAGTAAAATCAGCATAAAAGTCAGGTTTAGACTTCTATATTCATATTTATGAATTTGAAAAACCTCCACCATGATCTTATCTGGAGCTGTGGTAGCAGTTGACAACAAATGTGCCCTTGAGAAAACTGAGTACGGTAATGCAATGGAATCGTGGATATTCCTTCCTAGTACTACTTTCTTGCATTGATGTTGTTATTAATAACAACAGTGATAATTATTATTAGGAGCTTGGGTGCCACTGAAAGTTTCTGCTGGCCTACAACTATTGCTCAGCCAATTGGCTTTGCGTTTGTAATAACTACTGTGCAATGGATTTACCTTTGTACTGTGCGCACAATGTGGGGCGACTGTTCTCTCAGACTGTTGCGTTTATGGGCTGCTGAAAATTCGAGGTAATTACATTCGTTCTTCTGAAGTACTCGGTCTATTGCACTGCTGCAGTTCAAGCCACACAAGCTTGTGTTCGTTTCTCAGAGAGTCCCCATTGTCCCCCATCAGGTTTTTCTGTAGATCCATGACCATTCTAAATAAAACTCAGTCCTTTTTAATAATGTACAAATTAAAGTTTCTCTTGCCCCTTTTCATCTTTCGGATAAAAAAGTTATGGTTTTCTGAGGTTCCTAATACTCTGTTGAGGCTTTTGAAGTGGTCAGGTAGGGATGCCTTGGAGCATGCTGTAGTGTTTGGCAAAATCAGGCAAAAGAAATTTGGGTGTTTTTTCTATGTTACTGATCTGTACTGCTACCTGAAAAATGTCTTAATATAAAACTTGACACAGGAGGCTAATTGTGGACTAATGGGCAGAACATGCCACAAAAGAAGATGCTCTACAGCAAGGGTAAATGTGTGCACTGTAAAAATAAGAAAAGATGATAAATCTCATTCTGATTCAACCTGTACATATATTTTGTAATAGCCATTTAAAAGATGCAGCGTTATGGTTTATGGGGTGAGTACTCCAGTCTTTAGACAGAAACCTTAGTGGGTTTCAGAGCCTGAAGACTGGACAGTTTAAAACTTACCAAGACTAAACAGAGACAGTTTGGGGGGGTTATGGTGACAAGGTAGTAGTCAGGAAGGAGGACCATTTCTTATAATACTTATAAGAGTACTTCTTACAATAATAATTGGGACTCCTAGTGAACAGATTATGAAAACTTCTTTCCTATGGGAATTTCATTCATTGAAGGTGTTCAACTTATTAAGTAAACTGCCCAGAGTGCCAATTAAAATGGTAGACTTTACTTAAATTTTCCATATTTACAGTGCTCAGAAATCAAAGTCAGCCTGATCTGTATGGCCACCTCTGTTACAAAGTCCAAGTGTCTACGTTGTTTAAAGGGCTTGTATCTCATTGTTTAAATAGCCTTTTGATAAGTAACAGTATAATAGTGTTGGTGATTGCCTTCAGATTAGCCTATCAGGATGGCCTTTTAGACTGTAGTCCTGACTGTTTCTTTTTGCTTTGTACCCGTATTATTAATAAATGAAGCACACAGGTCTTTGAACTTCCAACCAGCCCAAATACCTGTGTGTTTGTATGCCTGTGATCACGTGTTCATGTCTGTGTGTGGCATTTTGTTTTGGAGATGTGTTTCTTTTTAAATGGCAGTGGTTGCTGAATAGAGTATTTGGTCAAGGTTTTTTTAAGTTAGACTTCTGTAATTCGGATTTAATTAAAATTATTGGTCAGGCAGAGAGGAAGCCATAAAGGTAGAGAGAAAAAAAAAAGGACAGAGAGGAATGAATAGAGCAAAGTAGGGAGAATTAATATGTGAATAGGATAGTAAGAAAAGAAACCAAGAGGAGGGAGAGCAAGAACTGAGAAAAGGAGGATGAGAGAAACTGGGAGGTGATTATTTGCAGAGATTATTTTGTTTGCAGAGTTACTAATCCCAGTGCTCTGAGTGGTTACTTGTTTGGCAGTGTGGTGACTTTTTTGGTGAGAAAGAACAGCATGGCATAAGTTTTCCAGGACGGATGCACGGATTTGTTTTGTTATCTAAATACAAATAAATCTGAAGCTCGTGGTGATCAAGGAATTTTTTGTGTTGCTTCTGCTGGGAACTGTCCTTTGGTTCCTTGTTGTAGTTCCCTCCTGAACAAGGTCTTGATGGATGTCTTTACGTTGCTGAGAAAGGGGAATAACAGCATTTATACCTGCTGGGGAAGATGAATCCGAGTCTGCGGTGGGAAAGGCAGTTGACAGGTGTGTGGGGTTAGTCTGCATGACAGCATTTGACATATCAAAAAAGAAGGAAAGAGTCGTTGTTTCTGATCAGACTCTAAATAAGCTCTGCGTTTGGGAGTAGGTCTGCAAGATCTGCAGTTTTTTTGATTGAGTTTGTTCTTACCAGAATATATTGCAGCTGATCTGGATTGGCCACTGAAAGTGGAAAGGCTGCACTTAATAATTATGGCTTTATTTTTACCGACTCTTTCAATATTGAGCTTTAAAACTGGGTACAAGTTCTTGATTATAAAGTAGAAAATATTAACCTAATACGTTGGGGCATTAGGAGAGGCACCTTCAAACAGTGACCTATTTTTTTTAATCTTTAAAGTATGGGGCACACCTGTAGCATGGTAAGCATAAAATACCGCTGCAACAGTACTCACTCTACTTGTCTTGCTCACTTATGGGACTATATAGAACAGGCACCATGATATGTTTCTGTGAAAATATGGTTTGTAATATTATATGACTCGTATAATCAGGAAATGGTGAACATTATGGAACATTTAGTATTTGTGTTTGAATTGCTATAGACTTGAATACCTCTGATGCTCAGAAACAAATCTAATGAGGAAAAAAGAAGAAAAATGCTGAGTTTGATATTGGTGGCTAGTACTAATAGTAAATAGAAGTACAAACATTTATTTAACTGTTTCTTATAATCCAAAGACAATCTATCAGCCACTTAGTTATGAACACGCTTCTTTCCCTTTGATAAAAGTACTTTTTCTTAAATAATCAATTAATTGTCCAGTAAAATATATTAGAGATTAGGTTTTGTAACTATACAGAGTTATAAGAGTCTGCCCAAAATTTTGGTGCAGAAAGCCATTAGCAGTTATGTTTTCTTCTTAGCAGTGCTTTGAAAATTGATCTTCAGAAGAATTTTACTCGGGAGTCAAGATTATTTTTGAACACAAGAAGGGACGTATACCTGCCAACATTTCTCATCTCTGAAAAAAAAGATGTGTAGGAGATGCGTGAAGATACCACTTTTGCCTTGCAGTGGAGAGATTTCTGGAGGGGTGACAGCCTGGAAACATGGCAGTTAATTTTCCTCCAGAAAAAAAGAGGTTTTGAAACTAACTGGCTTGCAGGTGGTGTTGCTTTTTTTTCCTTTTTCTTTTTCCCTTTCTCCCCCTCCCCCCCCAACATGAAGTGGTTCTGTGTAATAATAAGCTTGGCCAGTTTGGGATCTGAACACAATCTCACTCACTCTCATGTTGTTTGGCACTTGAACAGGAGTGACAGGCTTTGGTTCCTTTATCAAATAACTCAGTGTATCTATTTTTGTAAGCCGTGTCATTGGCTGAAAAATGCAGGTCCCTCTACAATTATGGGGCATGACCGGGAGGAACACAGGCAGCCGGGCTTGTCTTGGACTCCTACCAGTTAATTGAAATTCTACTCCAGCCAGTTGAGATGGGAAGTGATATGAAGATGTGGAAAAACCTGAGTTGAATTGATTTTTCCCTCCCTCTTTTTTTTTTTTTTGTTTAAAGAGAAAAGAAAAAGGCAATTGTTTGTGTTTATTAGGGGAGTTTAATACAAGTGCTGAGAGACAGACCACAAAAGAGTGTGGGCTTGTATGTATCACTGGTTTTGTTATCTTTCATATTTTCTAAATGAAGAGAGAGAAATTTTTTTGCATACTTTCACTATATTGACATGTATCTGTAACTCAGCTTGCTAAATTTA
>VZSZ01010037.1:195231-217345 GCA_013398815.1 Ibidorhyncha struthersii
TTTGGAGTTCCACCTGTTCAAAAGAAACTTTTTTTTCCTGACTTTTCAAGAACACACGTATGCATTTGTTCCAAATTCAGGACTTTGAAATTTGTGCTAGACTGGAGCAGATTTTTGAAAAGTGAGAAGAGAGTTATAATCTGTTGTATACACGTACATCATAGATATTACCTCTATATTTCCACAAATACCCTTGTAAACATGTGTTGTAATTTTCATAAATATGTAAGCTGCCAAAATATGCCTACCCTTGTGTACCAGCTAAGGGTGTGGTAGCACTGAAAAGCATATGGGATGAACTTGTTCTTGTTTTTCTTAGGGAGGAATATGGTATGAGGCACTTGGGAAAAGCTGCTGTGAAATTTTCTTCAGCACTGTGTTTGCTTGTTGATGTGGTTTTGTGGTCGTTTTTTGCTGGGTTTTCTCTTTTTTTTTTTTAATGACCGCTGCAGCTATAAATTTGATCCCATGAAATGATGGGCAACCTTTACTTCAATAAATAATCTTATTGAAAGTTTAAGGTGATTAATACCTCTTTGGATTGGGCCTTTGTATAAAAATCCTCAGTTGTTATAAACACACGTACCACTATAGGCTTAATCCACAATGAATGATTTTCAAGCACAATTAGATAAATCTTCAAGTTATCAGTTCACCTGGCTCATTAAGCTCATTGAAATACCCTTGTGTGCTAACTTGGAAATAGTTCGACTTTGCTAATGTTGAAAAATAAGCATGAAATGTTATAAGCAATAAATAAATATGCCTTAGGCTTTGGCCACAATTTAAGGAGGAAAAATCTTTGGGAAAAGGCTGGAAGCATGATATTAACTGGGTTTGGTTTGATATTTGGACAAAGAAATCACTGCTCTGAGCTGAGCAGAGAGATAAGCGCCTTGACTTGCAATAGATTAAGAGCCCTGCATTGGTTAGAACAAACCATGTTTGAGACTCTCCCCAAGTGCCGCCACGTTTAGATTTAAGATTAACTGCAGCAGAATGGCGGAGCGGCTGTTTGTTTTATGAAACAATCACTAATGACATTAAACAGACGGTGCCCCTTCCAACACGATTGTTCATTTGCGATAAACTGAGAGAAGCCCACAAGAGATTGGAAAAGAAAACTCATAAGTGCTTCATTTTCAGGCTCTTACAATGTCCTATTGGA
Source organism: Ibidorhyncha struthersii (assembly GCA_013398815.1). Lineage (NCBI taxonomy): Eukaryota > Metazoa > Chordata > Aves > Charadriiformes > Charadriidae > Ibidorhyncha > Ibidorhyncha struthersii. The sequence goes on from VZSZ01010037.1 coordinate 196,400, forward strand.
GGTGACAATTAGCGAAAGAGAAGAAGAACGTAACTCCTAACATATTTAGATTTTTTCTTTTTTTTTTCAAATAATTTGTAAATATTAGCTTTGTTCTGTCTTTATACCGAGGAGCTGCGTGGTAATAATATAATGACAATGTTTTCTGTGCAGATTTTTTTCCAACTCTCTCCCTCCCCTCCCTCCTGTATGTGTGAAGCCCACACTAAGCATTAACAGTATTAAAAAGAGTGTTATCTATTAGTTCAATTAGACATCAGACATTTACTTTTCAATGTATTTGAAGGCTGATTTGATTTGGGTCCAATCATTTAAAAATAAGAGAGCAGAGCTGTGTACAGAGCTGTGTACAGATATCTGTAGCTCTGAAGTCTTAATTGCAAATTCAGATAAGGATTAGAAGGGGCTGTATCTCTGTAGACCAAAGGTATTTGCTAATACCTGAGATATAAAAGTGGTTAAATTCAATATTTACTAATTTAGGATTTCCACTTTGGATTTTGATTAAGCTTTTTGGTTGAAAACTCCACGTTATTAAGCTGTGATGAGGGAAAAACCAACCCTTTCATAAGCCTCGCTTTAACACTTTATTTCAAATAATTTATTTTGGACCTTCTAAAAGCATTGCAATACTTCACTGAGAGAAAGGAAAACCCAACAAAACAAACAAAAACATTGTCAAAGGCCTGTTGTAGCATTAAGCTTTTGTTTTGTACACAAAGAAATATATTAATAAAAAGTGTTTTTAAGTGCTTATTACCGAGATGGTTTGTTTTGAAACACAGGCTTTTTCACAGCAGTTTTTACACTTCATTGTGTACTATGAAAGACACACTAAGTAGAGGTTGTCAGGTTCCCATCTGAAGTAGACTACTGCTGGGGAATGGAGCCATTTATGATGCCACTCAAGCAGGACTAATCTAGAGTAGATCTCTTATAAATAACCAGCCAACAAAAATACTAAATCGTTCCCCATTTCTGATTGAAGCGGGCAGAATTGCTCTTTGAAAGAGCAGGAGATGCTCCTTATGAAGACACACTGAAAGAATTAGTGAATCCCCTGCGTATAGTTGCACATCAAACCTCAGCCTTTCCGGAGGAATCAAAGCATCTGTTTTACGTAGACTAGATTTTTGAGAGTTATGTTTTGTCTTTCAGGCTACCATTTGATAGATAGGTGCTCTGTGGTTTTGTTTTTGCGTTATCGACTCTGGCTGTTGTAAATCTCCTGTTGTAAGACTCTATGTTCTGACTTGCTGTAAGTGGTCTCCTCACACGGTGTAAATGCTGATTTACGAACCCTGCCTTCTCCGGCCGGGGTTCCTGAGTTCGCACCCTCCTAGCAAGGGCTAGGCTAAAATTGTCTTTTGCGCTTTAAGATGTGTTTTGGCAACATGGTGCTCAGTCTTCCAGACCTTATTTACATGACTAGTCCCTCTTATGAATAATTGAACTTCTGCATATTGCTTATAGAAAAGAAAAAAGAAAACCCACTTCAAAGTCATGTCCTCCCATTAAGAAATAGGTTCCTGCTTGAAAGGAAGGATATTCATAATTTTTTGAGGCTGGAGTGGCCTTTCTGTGTTTATGCTTAGGCATCAGGAGTACGTAATTATTTTGAAAATAATAATTCTGCATTATTGACATGAAGGACTGGGAGGCTGAGTAGGAGAATACTTTTGGCTCTAAGGATACGCTGTGCAATTTGCTGATTAACTTGCCTCTTGTTTTGAAAACTAACTATTGCTTTAGGGATTCATGAAATGTGAAATGCGCTTACTGATTCAGTGCTGCGAGTTTCATTGGTACAGCGGGGTAACGGCACACCTTTGTGATGCAAACATCTACTTGCTTTGCTCCTTTTTTCTTTTGGAGGAAAAATCCTTGGCAAGAATTAATCTCAGGATGAATAACTACCTCTCATCCCATAAGGAGTAAGAGCAGTCCAGTGTTCGCCTAGTTTTAAGGTTACTTCCGTTTCTATCATCTTGGGTTTATTTCTTTTTTAACTCTCTAGTTATTAACATAGTCCATTTTATTAACAAACCAGGACCAAGAACAAATGATTAGTTGCAGAAACATTTGAAGGGTGAATGTGAAGAAAACACAAGAAACAGCATCTGTAGTATTTCCTCCAATAAGACTTAGCAGCTGTATGTTTGTATCTGGCTGTACTAGATTAAGCGTCTGAATTTGTTCGACGAAGATGGTCTAAAAGTTCTGTAAAAAACATTGTCTGGATGAGATATATGTTTTCTAGGACTTTCGATGTTTTGTGGAAGTTGCTGGTGTCTAAGCAGTTGTGCGTAACTGTAGTTCAGATATTTCCTAATGCATTTCCAAGCCATGTTGGTTATAGTTCCAGGCAGGTCAATAATAAAAGGAAAAGAATAAAAATGACCTTGCTGGAATCATTGTTTGATAAAGGTCCTTTCTTATTTCATTAGTCTCTAGATTAGTTTTCTGCTGGTATGAGTCCATTCTAACTCTATTGAAGTAAATCCTTTCGAGTCCAGATTTAGTGATGTAACTAGTAATAAAATTTGGCCCAGTGTTCTTGTAAGTATCTACCAAATAAAAACTGTGGATTAGGAACCAGTAAATTCTAATACCTGTAGTGAGATGGCATCTGGATCACTTTGTATACAGTATTGTCTAACATGGACAACGACAGGAAAATAATGTTGAGACAGTGACTGAGCTGACAGACAGACCAATCAGTATTTTGAAATGGTAGACAACACCTTGAGGAAAATGTAGAGATGGGGTCAAGCAGCAGAGACAAGTCATACCATGTGTCCTTCAAAATATTTGGAAGCTACAGTTTTATGTATCCAGTGGTTTTATGATAAGCTTACTTTTTAAGAATACTTATGACTTAGGGGGAAAGAGGAATGCTAAAGCCAGCATAGCTTCTGCCCTAGGTTAAGGGCTCCAAGCAGTGACTGCAAGATGGCCAAGTGTGACATACAGGATGATAATAAGGGGTGCTGAACTGCTGAAGGCTAGGCAAAGAAATTTTATGATACATGGACAAGTGCTAGAAACTTTATTTCTTATGCAATATAATGCTCATATAGAGCTTTTATGATAAAACAGCAATGAGTTTGAGTTGCTCAAAATAATTCTTTAAAACACAGCCCATCAAAGGTTCTGGTCTACCCTCTTTTTAAACGTTTCCTCTTTTTCACGTACTCTACATATGTATTATCTGTCTGTGTATTTCTATGCCTGTTGGCCCACTGCAGCTTTATTGTATACAAAATGTCGTAGCATCCACGGCTTCATCTCCTGTTTACTCTTTTAGCATAGGAATAAGCAAGAATTTGTCTGTCTCTGTGGCCGGAACATGCTTCCTATTGTCTTGGGTAACATCACAGATACTGTTTGTGTCTGGCTGTTACTCGTCTTTCAAGATAGTGAATAAGACACAATTGAGTGTCATCGGTAAGATAGCACTTAATAGAACATGCTGAATTGGAATGATAATTCCTCATAGCACAGTTTGTATTTTACCTGTTAGTTTGCAACATCTCCTATGACTGCTTGAAAGAAAAGGAGAAATATACAGAGGCCGGTCTCTTGAACGGCACAAAAAATAAAGATACAAAAGGCAGAATGCTTACGTTAAGGTCATATTTAAAAAAGAAAAACAAAGGGGGGAAAAAAAAACCCAAACCAAACACAAACCCCTTTGAAGTTAGGGAATAATCTTTTGACGTCAGAAATCTCCAGTGAGGGTTGGGTGAATAGTGTGTAGGAGTTTGACCCTTTCAGTATAGTCAAATAAAGAATGTCTGGTATTTGCACTGACAACCTCGGATTTGTGGCCAAGAAGTCTTTAAAAAGTTCCAGATCAGGAGGTAGAAACTCATCATATTTCATACTGACTCGGACAGAAATTTGAGTTATTTCCTCTAATTGTGTGTATCTTGTCTTTGTAGTGGAGGTTAGTTGAGTCCAACGTTCAGATTTGAGCCTAGCTATTAACATGGCCTTAAAGCTGTATTGTTTGACTCAGACAAGATGCTAATACCGTAAGAGCTGCTAGAGTTTGGTGTCTTTGAAAAGCTGATGTGTTGCTTCTGAAATTGAGGAGCTGGAAATTAAGCCGTACAGTTCCTGAAGACTTTGCAGCCTGCAGTACACACAGGGACATATGTTTCATTTTTCATTTAAAATCTGTGCTGAAATTATTGTACCAGAATATTAGTATTTGTTACGTTTCTTCAGATAACAGTTATTCTGAATTAATCAAAGTGCATTTACCAATTTTTCACAATGTTAGCAACAATCCATTAGTTGGTGTTTGGTATTTAAGTCTCCCTTGCCAAAGTTTCAATCTCCAAGGCTGAGAAATAAATCTGTTTCTTTGAATAGCAATGAAAGAGAGTGGTAAGCATTTAAAAAAAGTAGATGGTGATCAGCTACTAGCAGTTCTAACAAAGTTTGTATCTTCTTGAGATTTATTGCAGGAAAAAGGCTAAATTGTTTTCTACGTGGGTGTTTTTAGTGCTTATAGAGAAAAGGTAGTTTAAGGTGCAGAACCTTTTTAAAATACTTGCTCTGTATCTGACTTTTATTGAAAGTACCACTTTCTGTAGCTGCATCTTTTGAGAGCTATGTGAAACTGCTTAAAATGCTTTAGTGGTATAAGATCCCCCGATGAGCCCTTCTAACTTGGAGCTTTCAGGAGGTACCCTGGTACCTCTCAACTGTTGATGTCTGTAGCCAGTATTTCTACATTACCTTGCTGGGAACATAGGTAATGTACATGTTAAGCATCCTTTGGCTCCTGCATTTATCAGTGGGATTGCTTTACCTTGAACTACTGTACAGAGCTATAGGTAAACAGAGAAGAATGTGGTGCGAAAGTACACAGAAGAGGGATTTGTATGAGGAAAAGTTACGTCTGCTTTGTTCAGTGAACAAAAGAAAATAACACTTTGAAAGGCTGCAAGTATTAGCGTGTTATTATCACATCCTACTTTCTGCTGGCAAAAAAAAAAAAAAGAGGAAGTTTAAAGGACAAAAAGAACTTTTGTGAGACAGAAATCCTCTCTCTACTATCTACGTATTTAGCATAGATGATGTGGTTTGTGTGCTACAAGTACCACCGCTATTTTGTCTGTCTGGCGCGTGATGCGTTTGCCAGATTAGAAGCGTTAGTGCCCTCTATTGTTCACCAGAGAACTGCAAATATTTTTACAGATTATGGTCCTTATTATCACTCTTGGTATCAAACAGATTTTAACAAAACCCACACATGTTATAAAAGCATATTTCTATAAGCTAAACTGCTTCATCAAGCAGAGTACATATGTTTTTTCACTATATCAACATTTGGTTACAACTTTTTTTGCCTTATGAAATGCAATAAAATTAATTATAACCCCTATTAGGGGGAAATGTCTTGAAATATCTATAGAAATAGATCTAATTTTTTTGCTCATGTATCTGCTGACAAGGTCACTTCTTTCTGTGTGCAACTTTTTAGTAGCAAAGATATTTTTAATCAAACCATTCTCAAGTGTCCGAAAGGAAGGTGTTTTGAAATAAATATTTGATCCTTTACCTCTTTTTTTTTTCTCAAATTCATGTTTTATTTCGAGAAATCAGACTTCTATTATTTTGATAGGCTAGCAGAAATATAAGAGAGTGCAACTTTATAGAAAAACAATAGAAAAATAACATGGCCAAGCAGTGGGTTGGTTGTGGTTGGTGTTTTTTTTTTTTTACTACATTAAAGTGAACTGCAAGAATGACAACTTCATTCAAGCAGATCATTTGGAATTACATTAAACAGCTGCTATTAAACAGCTGACAACAAAGGAGACCATTTTGATCTCGACAGCAGAGAGATTCTAGCAGCATGCTCCCTCAGTGATGTTATGAAGAACACATTGTGCTCTTGTATACCAACACACAGTGTACTCCCCACTGTGCTTGTTGCCAAACACCATTTTTTCAAATCACTTTGTATTCAGTCAGGGATCCGGGAAGTCCAAATCCAGCCAGACAAATGCAGAACAGCTTAGTTGAAGCAGCTTTAACAGGTGCCATCAGCACAGACTTGTCCAACCAGAGAGACAAGGCAAACAACTATGGAGTGGTGGTCAACAGGGTGTGGATTTGCCCCGTTGCACATGATAGCACTGGGTACTAAATAGTTTGGGGTCTTTTTTGCCACAGAGGCTGGTGTATGGCACTTTGGTAAAGGGGAGGGCATGCGACAAGGAAAATACGTGGTAGCTCTTTACAGACAGAGTCTGCTAGACTTTTATGCTCACGTTAATTTGTTCTTCTCAGTCGTGCCAGATGCCGAGTGGACCAGAATAAAATGAGCCTACCTGTAAAGGGATAAATGGAATGAACGTAGGATTGATTTAGGAGGGTACTTCCCCTTCTTGAGATAGTTGACTGAAGGATGAGGAGTAAAATAAGAGCAGAGATAATTGGATGGGTCATTGTCTTGTGCTGTCCTTGTCTTTCAGGATATGAGAGGCATCCCTTCATTATATCATTGTAATCTGCCGTTGCTCATAACATGCCATGTGTGTTGCCCGCTAAGCTGTGTTACCCGTTCCCAGCGTGTAGTTATCCTGCACTTTTTTTGCCTTTTCAGCTGTAACCTTGACCCACTCCATGCTGTTGGCCTTCTTCTGTAGGCGTGGATTTTTTTTTCAGGTGGTGTAACAGAGACAAAGAATAGGTTACAGTATTTAAAGCAGTTGTATATTCTACTATTCTCTTTAAGTGGTCTCTGAATAACATGAAGGGATATAGTGGATGAGAGGGTTAGACCATATTTTATTGCCTTCCAGTGAAAGAGGGAAATTCCAGCAAATGGTTTGTTTAAGTAATTTGAATTTCTACTTGCAACATAATATTTACTGCACTGGAGAAATATGAAACTTTACTTCCCTGAGAAATTTTGCAAGGTGATAAAGTAAATTTTCATGTTATGCCCTTAGTTTTAGTTTTATATTTGTATTTACATGAATCATCCTTTTCACTTCCACAGATACGATGTGAAAGATGTGAAAAGTTGAAGGGTGGGGTTCTGCCAGTCACAGAACCATTTTGCAGCCTTGTTTTAGAGAATGCATAGTACTAGTAAAGAAAAAGCTTAAACTATGCATTAGATGATGCTTATCTGGGCCAGAAACTGGAGACTCATCTGTTTTACTCTAAGAAAAATTCTAGCTTTATTACTGTCGTCACACTAACGATGGGTAAAAACAGGAAGGTGGCGTGGACAGAAGTATTAGAAATTAATGATTATAAGGGGTGTCTATCCTCTGTTCTTTGCCACGTTGAATAAAAAGCAGTGAATTGTGTTGATGTGGGATATGTGCAATTCCAATGTAGTAGTAGTTTGTCAAGTTTGAGCTTAAATGGGACTGTAGTGATTATCGAGATTGACTGTATATCACAAGTCAAAAAAACTTTGTATAGAAACTTCTGAACTTGGCTTTATGCAAAACAATTTAAGCTATGTTGCATATTTTAAAAAGCACTAGTTTAAGAAAAACATTAAGTGATCCAGAATCTACCACAACCTGTAGGTACCTCAATGGTCAATTCTCCCCCTTTTTTCATCATATTTCTAAACTGCACTTGTCTAAAGAACTGTCTGGCCTTTGTGATATGAGCATTTTGTGAATTTTCATGAAGGTAACTGTGTGTCTTCAATAAAATAGATTCTTATGTTATTATGCTACTTTGCTAAGCTAGATTCTTATGACAGTGAAGTTATACCTAGTACTCTGCTGTTTACTGTGATGTGATGTTTCATCTTGAAATGCCAGAATAAGAAGTATTTTCAAAGAAGTAAAAAAAAAACCCAAACACAAAAACCCCCAAACCAACACCAAGAAAAAAACCCACCCTGTGTCTCCAATTCTGAATCAATAGCTGCAATTGCAATTGAGCATTTAATACTGCAGTTGCTTTTAATTGCCCGTATTGTGTTGAGGTGTTGTACGTATAGGGAAGTTTCTCTCAGGTGAGATGGTGAATTAAACCAGTTTTCCAGGATACGAATGTGGCTTGTCATTAGTGATATGTTTGTGGAATTGTGTGTTGTCATTAAAAACAATGGGTCTTGACTGGTAGTGTGCACACAAGCCTCTTGTGCTGTGCCTCCTCCCTGCTCCAGACAGTGGAGCGGATGGGTGGGGTTTTGCCCTCAGTCTTTGCAGAAAGACAGCCAGCTGGTTCTGATTTAGTGTTCACTTCTGTCCTGCTGAGTCCAAGACATTTCTTTTTCTGAACTGGATTACATTTAGTGAAAGACAAGTCCGTACTGATATGAAAAGGAAGCGCTTACTAAAGTCAAGCATCAGGCATTCATGTTTATGGAGGTCTGTGTGCGTGTTATGTCCAGCATCATGCAATGGTTTGTACACATTTTTAGTCAGTAAGGAAAAATGCCGTAGAGATGACATAAAAACTCAGACAATGAGCAAATAAAAGAAAAATAATCTAGAAAGAGATCAGAGTGAGGCTGAAAAAGTCTAAATTTAAAGCAGTCTTCTTTCTTTATGTGCCCTTGTATTGGCTTAAAGTAATTTGTCTTTAACTGATACACATTCTTCTCAACATACAGCTTAGTGTTAAGGAGCTGACACTCAATGGCAAGCCACAAGAAGGCTGAAAAGGCAATATCATGAATAGTGAACTCTCTCTTGGTTTCCTTGACACCTGCATAGTGCATACTGCCAACTATGATAAATGGAGCAGAAACATAGACACTTACTAAAAAGATGGAGCAGAAGCTAAAGGCTGGAGCGAGAGACATAGAAAGATGTATGCTTGATCTCACTTGGAAAGAGAAACAAATGGGTAGGGGAGCAAGTGAAGTTGAATGACATCTTGAAGACAGGAAAGGACTGAGGCTGAAGTGGCAGGAGGCCAGCAAGAAGAGCAGATGGGAGGTGGGACAAGTTTATTACCAAAGAGGCCATTGGATAGTAACAGTGCACATACTGCTAGAGAAACAGATGAGGTGAGCTGATAATTTTTTCTGAATTCTATCTGAACGTGTCTCCTATTCAGATTCCTCATTTCTTGAAGTTGGTATACTTTTTGGGAAACTTCCCTAGCAGATGGAAGAAAATTGTGCCATGTGATGCTCTCAGAAAAGCAATCATCAGAAAGACAGCAGAGCGGGGTGGGGGAATGGAGCTGTGTTCCAGAATCTTTGGAGATGTGTTCCAGAATATTTTCTTAAATAGGAAATATTGGGTTCATAATTCTAAATTGTTGCCCATGGAGGAGCAAGGTAACATTAGAGAAGCATGTTTTGATAAAGCTGAATTGGCCTGAACAGTTCTTCCTTTACTGTGGGAATGGGACAAAACGTGCCATGTTGTTTGGCTTGATAGCAGGGACAATTGAATTTTACGTGGCCATTATTGTCTTACAAATCCTGTGTATGTTGACAGTTTGAGTGAGTCTGACCTGATGCTGGGGGTGGNNNNGTTTTGCCTGCAGGGCTCATTAATTAGTTGAATTTCTCATCTAATCCTTCTGGGTCAGCTGGGTTGCTTACTGTACTCCAGAAGGGACAGGCTTGTAGAAACCATGATGATAGGTATCTTCAAGATGCAATACACGGGCATAAACTATGTATGCAGTCAGCAAGGTGTATTCTACAATTTCTGTCCTCACGTGTTTAGGAGGGGGCAGAGGTAAGGGGTTCTTTTCATTTGGATAGCTACGTAAGCCTATTAGATGACCTGACTTGAAATTCAAGCAGACCTTAGACCAATCTGTGTAAAACGTTTTCCTTGGTTACTTTTCTTCTGAACTATTCAGCTACCATACCTCTCTTCCATCTGTACGAGTTGTTGAGTTTTTTTAATAAATCAACAGACACAAGTAGTTCCAACAGTGTAACAGTCTGTGATATCTCATAATATCTCTAACGCTACAGTCTAGAAAAACATTTTAAAATATTGACCTGTTAGTAGCAATTATTTAATTTTGTTCTATGTTTTATTTTTATCATAGCAAGTTTAAGGACTAAATTTTGCTCTGCACTGCACCATATGTATGAAGTTCGCTCATGTGCCTGCACGGTTGAGGGTAAAAGTGATCTGTCACCTTGACAGCATTTGAGGGATCCGCAATGCTTTAGGAGGTATGATACCAGGACAATTGGTAGTTTCATACCTCCTCGGCAATAAAGCGATTGTCAGTGCTAAGGATAATAAAAGTTGGCTGTTTTCTCGCTAGCACTTGAAGAGGCAGAATGTACCCTAATCTCTTGCTCCAACTCCCGCAAACGCAACAATAACAGACAGCAGCTTTTGAAGCATCAGCACGAGTAAAATTAAAAACAATGGGCTGCTTTAAGGAGCTTCGTGTTTCCTTTGAATCCAAGTAAGCGCTCTGCATTTCTCACTGTCGCTGTGCATAACTGCCTTGTTTTTTGGCAATAATAATATCATTTTATGTTAACGTGATGATATTCATGCCTGTAAATCTTCAAAACTGTGTGAGTGAGAAGAAGATAGAGAATCACTACTCATTGCAACCACCTCTGGGGAGAAATTCAGCATTTGTTCAACAGCAAAGAATAACCTTACCTGGAAGTTCAGGACAATTAAAGTATAAGCTAGCAATGTAAAATTCAGTATCCTACGTTAAAAGGTATATTGTGCTTTAGGACATAATAAGTAGGACAAAAAGACAGACACCCTCCCACCCCCCTCTCCATGCTTGCTACCCCACAGTACTTCTGTATATGCAAATAAACATGTGGATAACCCCCTCCAAAACGAAGTTTCTTCAATTTGAGATTGTGTGCACAAAGCCTATGTTGTTACCCTGAGCATTTGAGAGTGAAGGAGAGGGCCAAGAAGACAGATACAGTGTGTACATATATATATATATATATATGTATCTGTACATCAGGGAAAGCCAGACTAAAGCCAAAGTGTCTATAGAACTGTGTCACTGTAATTTTTTTTCTCGCTGTTTAAAGCCCTAGCCTGTATTATAACTGGCTTAAGTCCTGTCATAACACAAGTTTGATCTGGTGGTTTCAGCTTGTGCAGGTTTTTTTTCCTGTCATTTCCAACTTTTAAATGAGACGATATTAATTTTGAAGGAATTAGCCAGAAATTTCCTCATGCTGCAATGAATGGCATGAGTTAGCCAGACTAGCTGCTAAAGGTTTTCTAATGAAAACTAGGGTGATATGAAATTTCCCTGATAAAAGGATCTCTAGATTTCATCTGCTGTATTAAATACCAGCCTAAAAGGGACAGAGGGAGTCACAAATGGTGGACTAGATATTATCTACTTTTACATTCCAGGGACACTCCTTTACTTCTCTGCTACGGTCAAAACAAAGCCTGTAAATCTTGAGGGTTGGGGCTATTTTCTTCCTCCAGGCTGACGAGCTCCTTAAAAGTCTCGATAGCTTTTTATTTTATTTTTGTTATTTTAACCGGTTCCTTTTCGGATGCCGTAAGAGGGTTTCAGGTTTTGGTGTGGACAGGTGTTTGCGTGACTGCATTCCCCACAGGGCTTGGGGAGGGGGGGGCCGGGAGGTGTTGAGTGCTGAATGTTAAGCTCGTTCCTTTGTATGGCTTAGAAATCTCTGTTGTCCAGAATTGTACAGATAAGGCAGACCCATTTGCTTCATTGTCAGGCAATGTAGCTGAATAGAAATGCAAATGTGACATAAGGGGACTGCACTGGGGAGGCGTTCGCTGTTACCTACTGTAACAGGGCTCCTGGCTGTTAGAAAATTCCTGAAGAATCCAACGGGGGGGGTGGTGGTGGTGTTANTTTATTTTTATGCAGTGGAACGGCTCGGTTTTAACTCCCTTATCAAGAGCTGCATGCACTGCCCGGACTAAATTGGGAGCATCTCCACACTGTTTGACAAATAGATTTTTTGTAAACTGATTTAGCCTTTTCATTGTTTGCATTTCATTATATAGCAGACTTCATGTCACAAAATCGGTATTCATTCAAAATAGAGAATTTAGAGATAGGACTGTAGCCAGATAAAAAAATATTGCACGGGTCAGGTCTATTAACCATAGAATAATAGCAAGTCAGTGATCCAAGGGGGTAGTTCTTCTGCAGGGAAGGGCTAACATAACCGAGGTCAGGAGTCAGACCTCAGGACTTCAAATGTGGCTGTCGCCAGATTTACAAGTAAATCTACTGGGAAAACAGGGAAAATGAAGGGACCTTGCAGGGTAAGGAAAGAGAAAGGCAGCCCAGCTCTTTCATCTTAAACCTCAGCCTTCTCAGTGGATGAAGAATAAAAGTCTGATTTGCTTAAGTGCTTCACGTTATTCAGAAACTCTGAGTTGCATCTTCCAAAGCATGATTCAAGGATCTAACTCAATCAGGTTTAGAGAATTTATTTAGAAAAATAACATTAAAAGAGAACCGATTCTTGTTTTGCTGCCAAATTCATTATTGAATAAAGACCGTTAGCATTCTGAAAATATGTGTACCAAATGCAAACAGCGCTAAAGAATATAGATATGGCCTTTAATAAGACTGGAGCAGTTTATGTTAATGCCTCAGAGGCAGATAATCTGAAGTTGGAGTAAACAGGTCAGGGGGAAGACGGAGTTGCAACTTTTCCTTTTGATACTTTATTTCTAAAAGCCTTTCCAATTTTTTAAAGCCTATTGTTTCCCTGATAATGTTAGAGAAATTCTTGCTTGTCTCTTAACAGTCACATTGCAATGGCTGCGTGCAGAAATTGCTTTAGATTTTTCTTATCATAACCGCTCCCTGCCATCATCCTCAAGCTTATAAACTTCAGCTGAGTTGAAAATAGTCCTGGGTGGGTTCCAGGCAGGTAACAGCCAGCATGTTCCCCAGGAAACCAGTGTTTCATTGGGCAGTATTGTTTAACTCGTGCTCAGGTTAAGTTGTAACTTTATCCTTCTGGGTTATCTAGTCAGTAAAGATACTGTATTATGACGCTAGTATTAGTTCTGTTTTCTAGGTGCACAAAAATGGATGTGCTCTCAGGAAGTAGGTAATCGGGAATCTGTTCTTACAGTGCTTTGTTGGAGGGGAGCGCTACTCAAGGTAACATGTTTGTCTGAGAAGGGAATGTGAAATCTGGCTTTCGGGTGGGAAGAAGTAAGAAACATAACATACTGTAACTTGGTGTGCTTCCAAATCAGCTCAACTGGAAGCTCCTTCAGCGTAGAAGAGGGACTTTGGAGGGACAAAATTAATAAAGTTGCTTCTAACTAGAAAGAAAGATGGAGCCATTCACTTTTGCGTACACGTGCTTTTTATGCTACTTATATTTTTTGTGTAAATACAGGTAGATAACCAAAAGCCTATACTATAATACCTTTACGTGTGTGTGTAGGTATAGGGACACACAGGTGCATCTACAGTAATTGAGCCAAATGTTTTGTGATACAAGTGTCAGAAGTGCAGTAAGACTAAAGCCTGTACTTTCTGAATCAATTCACACCTTGTGAAGTGCTTTAGCAGGAAAATATTGACTGAATCTGCTTAAAAGTCATACTGCTATTTTATTGCTTTATTCAGCATACTTGAATCGAATAATTACAATTCTTGCTTTTCCTTTTTGTCTGTGAAAGACAGAAATTTCTGTCATAGGCAAGTTAGACTACACTTCTGGAAACATAACACCTGAAATGGAGGCAGAACTGGTGGGAGAAAAAAACGCTAATAGGAAAAACTTAGTTTTGCATGTTTCTTAAAATGGAAATTAGAATATTTGCAAGCACATGAATTAAGCTGGAAGAGTGTATATATAATGTTTACACCTTAACCATTACACATGGAGCTAAATCTATTGATTTGAGATTGGGTAATTGAATAGGGCTAACTGTCTGGTCAATAGGAGTGAAACTGCTATAGGTCAGAAACACAGGTGGTAATTGAAGGCTTCAGCTGCAGAAGGATATCGTTACGATTATATTGTCTCATTTAATCATGTCAGAAAAAAATGTTTTCATTGTAATAATGTAACACAGGCATTTTTGTTAATGTGCGGTTCTTGTGTATTGTGTTAAAGATATATTAACACGATCCTGTTAAATGTTAGTGTACAAGTCTACTAGAGATAGCAGAATTGCTGCACTTTGTATTGGTGTACACTGACATATTTTTGAGTGGCATTCTAGACCTTCCACCCACCGCTAAGTGGGAAATGAATACAGGAGTGGTGAACAGCATCTCAGTGCACCCTGACATGTTCTCCGAAGGCTTCCTTTACGACCAGCAGAGCTTTGACGTTCAGGGGGATGGAGCTGTAGGACCTGGGAAAAGAGCAATTGGTGGTGAATTCAGTATTTCTTTGGAACTGCTGACACCATATAGTTACCCATCTGGGAGCAGTATATCCATGAAAACCTTTATTTTAAGTCTCTTCATATCAATGATTGGGGGAAAAACACAAGATGTGCTTAGCGCCTTCCTGTACTTGGGTTATATAGTTGTGTGTCCAAGAAATCGTTTGACTTGGAGTCTGAATATGCATATATACAAAGTTTAAAATATTAAGGGCTTAGTTGGTCAGCTGATACATGCATTTAGAAGCAGCTATATATTCAGAAAGAAAGATTAGATGTTACCGTAGGGACAGATTTCAGTGGCCTTCAGTACGGAAGTCCCTACCCGCTTTAGATCTGAGCTGTCTAGAGACGAGTTCAGGGTAGCTCATACGTTATGGGGAGGGAGGATTTGTTTACTCTTGAGCATGTGAACTCAACCTTTGTTACTGGTTTCTTCTGACTGTTTCAAAGCTGTTAATTTCCCAAGGTGAAAGCTCTGATTCACCAGCACAGTCAGGTTATCCTGAGCTGAGGACATTTCATTAGTCTCATTTGTCTCCAGTATTAATTCTGCGCCAAATTTTTGCTTCCCAGGTCAGTGAAAAGTTAGAAGACAGAGAATCTCACCTTGATCTTGGAGAGAACAGTTACGTACTTCTACATTACACTGAATTCTTCCCTAATAGTTATGGATAACAAAAGTAAGACACCCATGCGGAAAATCCTTGCTTGACAAGCAGATCAGTTTTTTTGGTTTTCAGGTCTCAAAACAGATGCTTTCCTGCTTGTCGGTATTTATTGCAGCTAAACTGTGAGTGTTTAATTTAGTGTTCCTTGCACCTTTAAAAAGTGCAACCCCTTTAATCTATTGTTTTAAAAAGCACGCATTAGATGTCAGACAACATAAAGACAGCATGTAGAGATAACCCTGATGTAAGTGATGGTTCCAGTCATCTAGTGTATGGATAAAAGATTTCTGAGGCTATGTTACTTGGCAGTTCAACATGATCTGGCTGTTCGTTAATCAGAGAGCATCAGAAGAACAAAGGAGGGAGCATAAAAATGTTGAAAAAAGTGTTGTATAGCTAGATGTACAGAGGGACAAGCAATCCAGTGGTGGGATTGGATAAAACAGAGCCATGGAAGCGATGAGCTGTAGGAAGGTAAAATTTGTTTCACTGTTTCATGTGACTTGAGTTTGTTGGTAAAGGGGATAAACATTTTGTATTCAGTCAGAGAGCATGTTCTGTAAATGTCTTCAGTTACCCGTTCCCTGGGTGTCGCAATAGATTAAGTCGCTGTGTGATGATATGACACCGCCATCACTCGTCTTCCTGGGATATTGCTGGAGGCAACAACAAACCTGTGTCTTTGGCACATGTGAAGGAATTTAGTGCTTGAGGGGTTAAATTACACAGGCTCCCCTGTGGATCAGCTTATGCTTGGACAGTAATAATAGCAATAACATTAATAATAAAAATGCCAGAGCGAAGGGAGTGGAGGGGGAGCAGGAGGGAGAAAAAGGAAGAAGAGTGATGGAAGATGGGCTGGGACAGTCAGAGGAGGGGGGGGNTTTGTACCGCAGGTGTACTGGCTCCAAGTCAGATGTTGTAGGAGCCTCTGCGACATGCACATGCACAAACACACGTTAGAGGAGCTTTGAGGGTGGCTGGTGGCTCTGTGCGTGGCTCTGTGCGTGTGTGTATGTGCGCTCTCGCTTCGAGCCATGATATCCTAGGGCAGTGTAACAAGCAATTCATGTCAGCTCACAGTAAAGATTATTGGTGTTTTCACTGGGGAAATATTTACACTCCATCTTCTTGTCTATTTTTAGCACTTTGAGCTTGCAGTCAGGTAGAAGGGCTGGTGGGGGAGTGGGAAGAGACCCATTGAGGGACACGTCTCATCCCTCAATTAGATGGAGCTAAACCCCTAATCTTGCCTAGGAATAGCTGCTGATGCTAAGTTTTCTTCTTTCCCTTCTGGTTTAGCGGGATATTACATTTCACTGCAGTATAGGTGATAGAATGGGGTGTCAACTGGAATGTTTTGGTTCTAACGGAAAGCACAAGCGCGTTTTAAAGATGGTATTTTTACATAGGTGAGGCCTCCAAAAAACCAAAATGTAAGTGCAGAATAAGCTGTTTTTTTTTTTTTTTTTTTTAATTCCTGGATAGAAAAGGCATCACAATAACAGGCAGCAATTTATTGCATTGGGGTGGGATGAGGGGGGGGGGAAGAGAAATCTGAATTTGTTCTCTTTTGGTTTTGTTGTTTATCATAATAATCCTTCTAGTGAAAAGGGCTAATTTACTCTTTCTATAGGAATATTTTAAGTGTGATTATCATAATATCACAGCTGCTGAAAAGGTCTAAAATAGGACATTGACCTTGAACGTGTTCCTGCGTTTAGTATGTGGTGCTTAACATTCAAGAAACAATATAACTGCAACTCATTTATTAATGTATAATCTCAAAATGTTAACTCTTGCTCTGTAAATACATGCCACAAGGATTGTAGAAAGCTTGCAGTATCCCATGAAGTACATGTGGTATTTTATCAGTGTAAATATGTATAAGATTTTCAAGATTTCTGCTGGGAATACTCCATAACTAAAGTAAGTTTTCCCTTTGGTACTGCACTAGTTTATGATTTAATTTTTACTGACATTCCACCAGTCATATTATTAGCTTCACAAAATGAAAGTGAAATAATCCTGTATTAATTAAACAGAGCAACTGAATTCCCTCAGTCATCTTATCCTTGGCTGTCTGAGACAGTAATGTACTTCAGCTTCTCTGTAGAAACTTACGCTAAAAAAAGAGCTTGGGGTAATAGTGAGATACCCATATTGAAGTGTGTGCCTGAATTATCTTTAGGGAGTAGACCTTTTTTGGTGGGTGACAGGCAATGTGCGTGCGGCTCCCTTTCTTTTTCCTTTTTTTTTCCCCTCTGTCTGTCTTTTTGTCAGAGGCTTTGGCA
Organism: Ibidorhyncha struthersii; assembly: GCA_013398815.1. NCBI lineage: Eukaryota > Metazoa > Chordata > Aves > Charadriiformes > Charadriidae > Ibidorhyncha > Ibidorhyncha struthersii. The sequence continues at coordinate 213,689 of VZSZ01010037.1, forward strand.
AAGGTGTTTCGTCAAGAGAATAATTTTCATTTAGAGGAATGTGAGCAGTTTCTATACTGTATCAGTGAAGGCAGTCATTTAAATGGCCATGCCCTTGAAAATAAAACGAGGAGAAAATATGGAGTATTTCTCTGAGACCAGATGAATTGAATGTAGTTTGGTAACATGGTAAGGCAATTGCTGTTATTTCACGGGGACATTTTTTATATGCTGGAACTGAGTACAGCAGCAAAAGCTAAAAGCCTTGCTCGGTGTATTTGTGAATGTACTGTGGAAAAGTTCTAAGGAGCGTTCGGAGATTGTGTTATGTGAGATTTTTTCCTCAAGACCAAAACAAGGAGTAATTAATGATAAATACAGCTTGAAGTAGCAGATGACTTTAAAGTAATAACCTGCTACAGTTTGTCTGACTATGTACAAACAGGTGAGCAAAATTTGGAACTTTCGTAGCGTTCGTTTTTTTAAGTCATTAGCGGCATATCCAGGGATGCTCCCAGTGCCTTCCAGTGAGAAGCACAGAAGGCAAAAGACCAGCAGACAGTGACAATATTGTTCTAATGTTGATCTCACTGTAGCACAGAACATCTGAGTTGTGTTTCTTTAATTAATGACTGTGAATAAAGAGAAAATCACATATTTGACGATACTTGGATATTTATTTCAAACTCTTAACAATATGATATTTTCCAGTTAGACTTTGAATAAGGTGCTATGGTGTATGGCAAACTACTGTCTAAAGTAACAGTATACTTGTTTTCAAATAAATTCTCAGCAGCTGATAGACTCTTTCATATTCTTGCTCCCTCCCATATGGCTTGAGCTTGTCGCTCCTTTTGGTAAATACACATTTGACACAATGCACTGTGTGGTTTCTGTAAAGCTCCACTGAATCTTAGTTCTTCGGTTGCCTTGAGGTAGTTGCGTTTTAAGAATCTGGCTGTTTGGATGCCTTGAAATGTCTATAGTATTTAAATGGGAAGATGCTTAAAGTACTGTTCACCACACAGGAAAAATTATATGCACAGAGAGACACGGAAACGTAGGTGCTGCTCAGTAATGCCCCTTGACTGGTACAGGCACTCGTGACGATTTTTTCCTTCCCCTCTCTGATTCCATTACCACCGTTTTGTACAGACTCCTTGTGGTAAGATTTTGCACTGTACGTTTTGATAAGTTAGCGAAGATGTGTGTTTGCATGCATGTTCTTATTCTGTATCCCCTGATAAAATTCGGTAAACTGATACCTGTTTTTCTTTTTTTCTTTTCCCTGCTACCACTTTTATTTATTTCTACAAAAACTTGAGAAAATGAAGCTATGCTTAGATCCGGTTTATTTGCTGCTGTAACCTCTTACTTATCTCTTTTTTCCCTCCCCCAAACTGATCGGTAACTGTGAAACTCAAGTTCAAGAATGTAGTTGGAATTCCAGACCCCTGTCTGGTGGAGGTGACACTTTCAGTCCCAGGGGAAGAAGCCAACTGCTTTGTTTATCAACATGCAAAGTACAGCACTGTATTTCTGGTTATCCAAGAAGCAGCACTGGCAGGGAAGAGAGTCGCTTGCTTGGATGAAAGGTGGTTGATAGAAAGGTAGTGATGATTCACAGGGGGAGAGGAAAAATGTATTATTTGGGGGTGTAGAGGAGGGTGGGGGACAACAAGCCAACAAGGTAGTGGAAACTATGTGAACAAGAAAAGCTGGGCTGGAAGATAGACCTTGACAGAAGGAAAGAGACCATCATGTTTTCAGCACCTGAACGTAAATATATAATCTTAGGAGGCAATGAACAAAAGTAGAAATAAGCTAACCTGTGCTTTGCTAAGTTTCAAAATGCATTAGCTGTCATATTTTACAGTGTATTCGGGGGAACATAATAAGGAAAGTGACCTTATCAAATTACTCATGTATAGGGATTCATTATGGGTGATTTTTAAATAAGAAAACACATACATGTGAAATGATTTGAAGGAATTTTAGCACAAAGATATTGAAAAATAGCAATTTGGGGCATAAATCTACCAATGGACGCTCAGAGAAACACTCAGTACAAACAATATATTTGCATTTTCATGTTTTGCCAATGTGCTCATGTAAATCAGCTTGTAGGAACTGTATTTTGGGTTTACAGAATAATACAGATACCTATACATAAAGACATCATATTCACGTTCTGATTTGATTTTAAAATCCACATTTATCAAATTGTTACTTAAAGAGGGTGTTCTAATACTGTAACATGATTAAATGCCTCTCATTCTAAAATTTGATAAAACTGATTTTTTTTTTCTGACAAAAGTACTACAGAGTACTTGGATTTTATTCTACATTTCAGAGCTTTTTAATTCACTGCTCACAAGTGAATTTACATCTTAATTACAGAGTTCACATTTAACAATATAGACAGCATAATGCTCCTGGTAATTAAGCTTTTACTACCTGCTTTTATACAGTAGTCAGAGCTGTAGTTTTGCTGTGTGAGTTCCAATTCCTAAACTTGCATGTATTTATATCAGGTTTGCAGGAAGCAGGCCCAGTCTTCACATAAGGTTAAATACATAACACTGCAATCTCTCTGCTGTAAATATATACAAACATGTCTATTGAACTTATATATTTTGGAGTTGGGTTCTGTTCTGTTACTGTATTTATTTGGTAAAATGCTATGAAACACATTTGGAGAGGGCATTTACGTTCCCATTTGTGAATAGTATTAATGCATTCTGAGGGTGTGCACTGATTTGTTTTGATCTAAGAGATTGCCATCTGCATCATGTTAGGGCTCCAGTCACAAAATATTTTCTGAGTTGAGCTGCATTATAAAAAATTATGGTCTTGCCAGTGTTGTTTTTTCTTGCCAGAAATAGCCTGCATCTATTTTCAGTGGTAGGGGTAGAAACACTTTGAACTTGGAAAATAAGTATGGTGTCTTAGTTGCAATATTAAGTAAAAATAGTAGCTTTTGAGAGAAAAAAAAAATGCACCCCCAATTCATTACTGATCCTTTAAAAATGAGGTGTGTGTGCATGTGTTTCAGCACAGTGTCTCTACATTTGAGTATGGTCGTTTTCTTGGAACAAGTTTAAATCAGGCACCTTTCATATGACAGAGATGAGCAACTCTGAGCTGGCTCAAAGCGGTGGTTTGCTGGAATTGGGCTTGGCGATGCTTATGCAGGCATACATACAGGGCTATGTGTTTATTATTGCCCTTTCAGTTGGGTAAAATTTACTTTACAAAAGCCCAAAGCATTGTGGCGGTCTGTGCACACTCCCAGATTTACTAATGCAGACCTACTACAGTGAAGTCCTTATCTTGTTAAAATGAAGCAGGCTGAGATCGTCCACTATAATCCCTCCACAGTTACAGAAGAAATTGATCAGTTCTGGAGCTTTTCTTTCTCTTTACTATATCTAAATACGTGTATCTAAATATTCGCACAGGGGCATGCACTTTAAATATAGCCACGTTAAGATGTAGCTAACCTGTATATGAACACATATACCTATATATGCTCCCAGTTGCACCCACGCTGTTAAGGAATGGATTTGAGTGCTCGATTTGTTAGGAATGTCCCTTTTGTAGTAAGTACAAAACGAGGCTTTTAATTTTTAAATAGATAAATATATATTTATATACTGTTTTATATAATCTCTGTAT
>VZSZ01010037.1:218613-229111 GCA_013398815.1 Ibidorhyncha struthersii
TCGTACTTTTACAGGGGGCCGTGCCGCCCGGCGTGGCCCTCTGCTCTTGCTTTTCCTTACAAAAGGCAGCAAAATACTTTTTAGCGAGCCGCAGTTCTTGGCTGGCACTTATTAGCTACCTGGCGGAGCGTCTCCGGTGGAAAGCGCGGCGCCCCAACAAAACCGGGCGGTCTGGGGCTGACGAGCGGCTCTTGAACTTGATTTCAGCCCACAGCCGGGATTAAATATTAGTATATCACGGGAGCTGTCACCGACTCATTTTTCTTTATGTCGAGCCACTTACGTGGCCGTACCTTCGTATTACGCCGAGGGTGACAGTAACACCGAAGGAAAAAAAAAAACCCAACCCGGCTAATAGCCAGCATCGCCCTAGACGCAGTCTGTGGAAAGGCTGTATTGAGAGGTGACAGTGTATTATAGGTACATGCCCACTAGCTGTCCTTACTGTCTGCATATTGCATTGCTATTTGTAATTAAGCCAGAGATGAAGACTGAATTGCGGGGATCACGTATTGGTGAAATAATACGGGATGTAACAAATAGCCTGGCTCACAGGAATACAGTTGGGGAAGGGGAGGCAGGGAAACCCACTGCAATGTTCCGGGATAAATAAAAGAAAATAAACAGAGGTAGGATGCCCTCTTAGATGTGGATTATAGGTCAGCGCACTGTGAGCTGCTGTGTAGCATAAGATAGCTTCATAAATGTAAGTATGCAGTTCCCACAGCTTTTACAAACAGTGACACCTTTTTTATAAAATACAGAAAAAGACAATAAGTTGGGGTATGGTTTTTTTTTTTTGTGGATGGCCGTCCTGNTCCCGTCCCGTACCCCCCCCCCCCGAGCTTTCTTGAATTTACCTTCTTACAGCTAATTTGAATGATTAGTTTAGATAAGCCTCTTAGAGTAGATGCATTTAAATGAAATCGGGGCACATGTCTTTTTGGCTCTGGTGCAAGATTCAAACTGATTTTTTTCCTCCTCTTTGGCTCAATTAAAAGTCATATTAAAACACTCTCAATATATTGTCCGAGCGTAGGGTTTGAGGCACGTGTGGTTGAGTGGACACAGAAATAACTAACGTTCAGAAACATATCTGCTTCTCTGTCTCAACTAATAAGCCCCAGAGTTTTATACGTTACTAATATTCATAGCAATTGTGTTTTGTACATATATTTTCACATGCGTATGCACATACAAGCATAAGGACATACAAAATAAATAAAGTAGTTTCTGCAGTTCTTATGTTATGGATGAGGGCAGAGAGGATCCAAGCCAAAAATTGTCTGAACATTTTGGGAGTGCACAGACATCTGTCCGACCATCACTAGGTATGCTTTGATTTTAAGGCAGAGCATGTTAAAGAATGCAATAACTTAAAGCCAGCTGCAACCTTGGCTTTTTGCTTTTTCAGCAATAACAATAACACTAATAATTACTAATAGTTAATAAGCTAACAGATGCAATAAATATATCTGCTCATTTTGACATATGTGTCAGTTTAATCATTCTAAATGAATCAGTGCGTTCATAACATGAAATCTCCTTCAACCTCTGATTAAAATGTAACGTTGACTAAAGGATTATAGAGCGGACTTAATTTTACTGACTGTTTTAACAGTTGTCACAGCTGTTGGAAGAAGGAAAGGCAATTGAAACACTCCAAAAAAGTGAGGGGGACACACACCGGGACTAGTTTAGTAAATTTAAACATGATCTCTGAATGCCAAACATAGAAAACTGAGATTTGTAACTGTGCACTATGTACGTTTGCCCTTTGTGGCTCGCTGTGTTTCATTAATTTGAACCCTCTGCAGTTTCTCTACTTTCTCCATTTTAAAATGTGCAACAGTGTTTAAACATGAGACAAATTCAGCTGTTACAGTGTGCGTAGATTTTCATCTTACAGTGCAATAGATGAAATAAGTAGATGACAAAATATTGTGTAGAATGGCTGTAACATTTAAAAAGCGGACATAACATGTCACATCATGTGAATACTTAAGTGGGGTGATGGTTGGTATACACATTGTATATTTTTCTAACCATTCTCATGTTGCAATGTGGGAATGGTCTGTGGAGTTACTGTGGGAGTCTGGGTTGTGTTTGTGTACGGATGAATATAAGCGTGTGTGTATACTTGCATGAGCATGTAAATATATACATAGGTGTGCACGAGGTGATTATATGCTAAACATAAAAGAGTTTATGTCAGTTTCGCTCTTCTTTAAAGAATTTTGGCATAGCTTCTAATTCCCAAAGAATTTATTTTAGGAGCGTCTTTCATTTGTAAAGGGAGGAAAGGGGTTGACTGAAGAACGCTTCTTTGTGAAGTGGGAAGCAGCGCTCGATTCCACTCCACGGTTTCTCTAGGCTGTGGAAATCTTTAACCTCGTGCATTTGTCTTATTAGATAGCTATTTAAAGTTGTTATTAAGAAATAAAGCCCGAAGTTAATATTAAGTCAAAAGTCTCCAGGCCTGAGTATACGTACCCAGTGTGTAAGGTGGCACGCAGCTGTGTTGTGAAGCCAGCCCCCAAGTGTGGGTGAGTGAACAGGCTCTGCCTGTGTTCTCCCCTTGGGCAGCAGGCAGGCCTTGGTCCGTTCTTCCTTCTCTGTTTCCGGTCGTATGTCTTTGCTTTCTCGGTTTTGATGGACTGCTGTCAAGTTTTTAAATCCTGCAGAAAGTATAAAAGGTTTGTGCTGAAATGCCCGTCTGACAGCTTTTCATTTACTGGGGCTTGCCCCTCTTTTAGTGATGGTTGCTCATTTTAATGTGTTTATGGTTGTGCTCTTTTATTTACTGAGCCTGGTGCGTTGCAGCGGTAATTAACCCGTGTTATTAGCAAAGCCCTTGTGGATATCCATTAATTCTCTTGAATGGCTGATCATTTTTTCTGTACTTTTCCCCCCCCATTTTTTACTAAGGCATGCTGTCCTTTTTCTAATAGTCCTTAAGCTTTAATATTTCCTATAAATTTCTTTTTAAACTGAGGCAGGTAGAAGGGCACCATCCCCATGGTTCCATAATAAAGAATAACTATTGTTTTAACAAACTGTTTTCAAAGATGCTAATGGGAAGCAAAACAACTGGGAGAATCTGTAGGGAATAATTTATTTAATTATTATTTTTCAAAACACATGCTTAATGATAAGAAAAGAGAGAAGAATTTCCTTAGCTTTTTTTTGGTATCTGCATTAGCTGTTGTGAATATTTAAGCGTTCATATTTTAATCAGATTTCAACTTAGTTAATAGCACTTTGGGCATTTAAAAAATATTGAGCCAGCAGAAAAATACTTGTGCTTGCACTGCTGAGAAAAGATAAGGGCCGCCTCATTAGCCAACCCTACTTTTGCAATTAATTTCAAATACATGGTGCTATTCATCAAATACAGAAGGTAACTTGTCTATGATAATATTTAACAATACTTGAAGCCTACTTTGCTGAGAGTAGCTAAAAAGTATGATATCTCTATTCTTACGGATATGTCAGTCCATATGCTCTGCTGCTATTTCTGTATGTTACAGAGCAAAATTATGATAGAAAAATTATGGTATAAAAATATGAATTATTTATAACTGACATGATTATTCATTTTACGGAGTGTTTTTAAAGGACTGGCCCTTGACCTGCAGGGAGGTTGTTTGCACCCCTGTGGAAGTGTAAGTAGGAATGAAAAAAACACTTCTTTGAACCTTTCGAGGAAGTATCTCCAATAATTTTTTGCTTAGCATAAGTGAAATGCATAGGATAAGTAGGGAAAAAAACCCAGGAGGAGCTCTTGCTGCTATTGATGCTTAAAGAAGCCTCTGTCTATAAGATAAGCTTTGCTATGAATATAGCAATTTCATAGCAAATTCATGGAGGGAAGAAACAATAAAATGTTGATCCGTTACAAGTGCATATGAGCCTCACGCTACCAAGCTCTCTAGAGGAAATTTGTGATTATGCTGGGCCAGTTTGTTCAGTTTTTATCTCTTTTACATCCACTGGCCTTGTATTAAATTGTCATTGTCCTAAAGCACATGAGAGAGAAATGAATTGCATTTCTCGACATGCTCTGACAGTGAAATATTTAGCCTCTCTGTCTCCAATCATACTCATATGTATGTTTGATAGTGCAGGGATGACACCAACAGTTGCTGCAGCCTGACATTCCACTTATTACATGTTCTTTTACATTTTGTGTTTCCTTTTTTAGTTTTAGGCTTGAGCTAGGTAATCATACATGCATACAGTCCTATCTGTAGAAGCATGTATATGTGTGGTTTTGTTTTATGTATTTGCATTTTATGTGGAAATCCTCTGTCTATGCACAGCAGGCTTTGAGTTCAAAGGTGTGTGTATCTCTGCACATGCATGTGTTCCAGGTATATAGTGTATTCCTTATGCACTTTATGCAATGTACATCTATTATTGTGTATACGCACACAGACATGTACACAGTAAGTATATGCAGAGCTATATAACTTCCCTCTATGCAGTTGCTTGTCAAAAACCTGCTGCTTTTATGTGTTCATTTTTTTCTTATCCATGAGAAGAGAGCTGGCCAGCAATGTAGATAAAATATTTGCACCTGATTTTATACCAGATTCTCCATGTAATCTAGAATTTCTGTATTTGCACTCACAGTTTTGCTTTTAAAAGATGCCGTATTTTTTAATAAAAATTTCCTCTTCCAAGTAATGTACATGACTAATATTTATTCATATTCTTGTAAGTTTTGGCTTTCAATAAGAGAACTGTTTTTTCAGCTACATGTGTACTTGGACTCACCGTTATGTTAACACCTAAAGAATATAATTATTTTGGGGGGGGAAGCCTCCTATGTATCATCGTTAATATAAATCATGATGTCTTCAGACAAGAATATAAAAGACACATTCCATTTTAATGGTCCTTAGTCCTCACCAAAAATCCTATAGTTTATTTGTTAAGGTTTGCGTGTCCAGAAGTAAAAATACTGTGAAAGATTAAAGAAAAATATTAAATTGAATTATGTACCGCTATTTCAGATAGTATTACTTAATTGTTATTTTTAAAGGAATCTGTTTTCCCTTTTCAGTAGCACTTTGGAGAGCAACTTGGATAGATACGGTAGAACATTGCCTTTTGACATGTATGTCTTATGAAACGATTTATGTATTTGCTATGCTACAGAAGCTTTACATCTCTTGGGTTTGTTTACATAATGCTTGTAATGTTTTTCAATTAATTTATATTTCCTTCAAACAAAGAAGGGCTTGTCTCTTTGCTATTCTTTGATACAGCAGGTTTACATTAAAGGGAATCTTGTCTAATTTCTAATTGTCTTCCTCTTTTAAGGAGCATAGCTTTTTAATCAGAGCATCATTTCGCATTTCTTTTAAAATTGACTTTTTTTTTTTTTTTTTGCTTCAGCTTCCTAGGCTTGCTAGGAAAAATCTCTATCAACATCCTAATGAAAGCTGGAGTACTATAGGTACTTTTACGGTGTGCAAGACAAGCATATGCTGTTTTTCTTCACTGCTGAATGTCTAATTCTTACCGTGGGTCACTATTCTGAATTTGTATGAAATCTAGATAGAATTTTCTTGAGTTAGATCAAAATAATTTAAAAGGCAAACAAAAAAAATACTGTTAGAAATATAAATCTTATATTTGTCATGACACTAACACAGAACATTAAATATGAAATTGGAGAAGGGTCTCCATATACTGCAGAAAGTTAGTATAGTGTATCAGGATGTATGAAATAGAGGTTCCTTTTCCTCGGTCTAATCAAGCTATTTATAATATGCCTGTACAGAATTGTGTAAATTTATTTATGATAGTGTAAATATAACCTTTTATCACATATTGAAAATTATATTCCCTTTCTCTGAGTAAAACTTCTTTGCAGATTTGAGCTGCCGTCTTTATGTGGGAGTGCAGATTCTTGTAACGGGCTGTGATTTGAGGTATTTTAGGTTATTAGTCCATAGGTTCGCGTAGATGTCTCTTACTCCTCTGTATCTTTTCATGTTGCTCTAAGTGAAAAAACCTGCACATCTCCTTTTCATCATTTTGATTGGAACTACATACCATATGTAATGTGTTTTGGCAGCACTTACCTAGCCAAAGAAAACAAATTAATATTAGCCATGCTGAGGGGTGTCAGAAGTATCACAGATGTGTCGATTTAGCTTTGCTCCATCACACACTCTTTCCTTAAACAACTGGTCAAGCTGTCGCAAAATGTAGTGTTGGCTACAGCGAGATTCTAATAGGTGTGATCAGAGATTGATGGCTTTGGCAAGTTAGAATGAGAAGATGATGTGGAGTTGCTGTTGCTTGTTTTGAATGGCCTCAGAAAAAAAAAAAAAAAAAAAACAAAGGGAAAAAAAAAAAAGAAAAAGGAAAAACCTCCTTTTTTAAAAAAGTAAAAATATAATTAAAAAAAAAAAACCCCCCCCCCCCCCTTCCCTCAGACATTAAACAATTTAAAGTCCTGCAAGTCCTGCGGATGTAGAGATACTGGCAAGTATAATGAAATCTAAAATGTAGTGCTAACTTGTTCCTGAGCATTTCTGAAATTCCTTCCCATATAAAGGTGCCAGGACGGGTAGGGGAGAGGAGGAGGTGGCTTGTTTTATTTAGTCCATCCTTATCCATGATACTGCTGTTCTTTTCCCCTTTCCCCCTATTTCTGGTTTTGTTTCTAGAGCTATTTTTGGAAGAAACACTTTTTTTAATCTCGCCCGTGAATATTTTTAAGGACATATGACAAAATCTAATAAAGAACGATAGTTAACAGAATGGTGAAATTGTACTCCTTTATGTACTCATAGCTGTGCTATTAGTATAGGCAGTTACTGGTAGTTTGTGTAATTCTCCATGTATTGCAAATGCAAGAGAGAGAAAAGATCAAGCAATTTTCTATGTATTCTTTATTTACTTTTTAATTTTTTTTTTTCTGTCTTCAAATTGGCTGCAGGATTTGGTTCGTGTCATTTCGGAGGATGAACGCCAATGTTCTTTTATGTTGAAGTTAGTTTTTTCTCGCTTAGATTGACTGTGATATGCTTGGTTGACAAGTATTAATGCTAAAATAGTTTTCAGAGGAATTAATTTCAGAAAGTCTGTGAGGTTTGCTTTAGCACAATTATTTTATCCTTTTTTTTATACAAAAAAAAAGAAAAAACATCTGGTAAAAATAAAGGCTAAAACTTATGTGCCATCTTAAAAAAACCCCAGATTTAGAGTGTGCTTCTGAAAGCAAATGCATATGGATTGCTAGCAAAATTGTCTTTGGAGAATGGTAAAATTCTTACAGCAAAATGTGCATTTTTATTTTTTTCACTGTGGTAGTTCAGTGCTCCATGAATACAAGATTTCCTCTACTAAATTATATTAACTTTTCCAGCAGTGAAAGAATTCCCTGGCAATGTTCTCATAGCAGCCGTTAGCGTAGTGGGACAGATTAGATGTTTCAAAGTGGCCTAAAATGCCATGTCTTTAACCAACTGTTCCCGTGAGCGTTAAAGGGGTGAGAATAGGATTCCCAATAACTGAGTAAAGCTCACGGGCACCCCATCTAGCAGGAGGTGATTGGGGCCCAGTCGGTGCTGGGTGATATTTAAAGAGCTGAGCAGCTACTGTCGGTGGCTGACGTTAGTATGAATGACACCTGTCCCATCAATCACCACGCCGCGGTGTCACAGATGGAGAAACAACAATCGGCTGAATTACCCGGCACTGCACACTTGGCTTAATTCAGCTCATTGTTCTCCTACAAATCTAGAGGATGGCTGGTTCTGCGCCGGGAGTCCAGACCGAAGCACAAGATGGGCTCAGGTGGTGGCACGTGCCTGCCCTTTGCTGCTCCATCAGAGGTATTCAGCAAAAGGCTGTCAGTGGGTGGGGGTGGTGGGAAGGAGCGTTCCACGCTGGGATTGAAGCTTCAGCTTCTAAAGAAAGCTGTAATTAATCAAGAGCTGAAACTCAGGATTTCTCCCGGCGTTCCAGAACTTTTCATTTAGCTAGTCGAAAGCGCCCAGTGCACAGACAGGTTAACATTTAACTCTTCAAGTACTATGTTGTAGCTGTCATTCTGAGAGGAATGAAAGGATATTCTGCATGTATTTCCTATGGCAGCGCAGTAAGAAAATCTTCAAAGCCATGGCCCTTGTGAAGTAGTAGATCTGTTATTCCTCAGTAGTTAGCAGTGAAAATCCAAGACACTGAATGAAAAGGAGAGTNGGGATTGTTTTTTGTTTGGTTTTGTGTTGGGTCTTTTAATTTTAATGCCGGATGAAGGTTGGATCATGAGAAATCATGGTCTTGTTCCAGACAAAAACAGTAAAGGCATTTAAATGGCTTCAGACACTGTAACCATTTTTTCTTTCTCTTTCTTCCACCCGCTGCAAATCAGAGACAGTTCCTAGAAGACAGGAGAATAAAATAAGCAAAAAACAAATAGAAAATATTTCCCTGCTCTTAGGTCCTATGTCAGGTATGTTTTGAATGCATTTGAGTCCTACTGCTTCCATGTTCTTTTCCAAGTAGCACCTGTGAAATATTGAGATGGAAGTAATCATTCTTACATCACTAAATTCTACCCTCCCTTTTTTTCCCTCCACACATCCCTCTTGTGTTACATGCTATAGAGTGGCTGTATTTTTGTTGTAAGCTAATTCACTGGTGGTGTTTTTGTTACAACTAATGTCAAGGAGAAAACCTGTAGCATGCCAGAAACAAGGTACAATATATTGAAGACACAGCTTATGTTTGATTGTGTGTAAATACAGTTAGTTAGTTGGGTTTATCTGATAGCCTGGCAGAAAGAGAGAGGAGCAGTACAAACTGTTTTCAGTAACTGTGCTGTTCATACACCTGATAAGATTGAGAGTGCTTTCGAACTACTGATATGCTTTGAATAAGAAAAGAATAATCACATCCACTGGCACCGGCTTATCAGGAATGAAGTAAAATGCCAGCACTTTTACATTAGCAAAAGTAAATGTTTTAGACACTTTGGGCCTTTTTTCCATTTAAATTAAATAGCAGGGTGCTTTTGAGTGTGCTGTAATGAATGGAAGGATTTATTACCTTGACAAAATTACAGGTGAATATGTTGAGAGGAGTCCTCGGCAACAATAACAGCTCTTTTGATAAGTGGCTACATCTATTCATGCTTTTGGTACAGAAATTCAGTAATTTCAATGACTCTTGCTCTATGAAGTGCAGTGGCTAACTTACACTGTGCAGTTCTTCAGTGTAACATACTTGTGCATTTTGTAATATACTGTCAACATATTTGAAATTCAGCACCTAACACAGCTGTTCATAAAATAATGCTCGATCATTTACTAGTAGGTCCTCTGCCTTCAGTTGCTGTGTATTTTTGTGTTCAAAAAAGAATATATCTCGGAGTCTTTGCTGGGAAGGCAAGGTATGATTCATCATTACCTTACCCCAGCAGGTAAGGTACGAAGCATGCTCGGACGCACTATTATCTTCTCAAAGTTTACCAATTTTTATGTTTGTACCTTTTTTTTTTTTATTTTAGTATTTCCAGGTTCTTTTTCTTTCACGTGCGTACAATTAATTTTGGGATGTTCAAATTTGACAAATGGTAGTGCAAAAGCAAATTTGATTGATTTTGGATTATTATTGATTACTGTCAATGAGATCACTGTGACACTCTGAAATCAATGGTATGTGATTAAACCAAGGCACCACTATTCTATACATTAGGCAGCAGTTGGGAATTTAGGAACCGAATGTTCACAAGCTATAAATTGAGAAAATGTTCAGATTTAAATAGCCCTTTGTTTGGCATTTACTCACCAAAATATGTGTCTTGGGAAAGTTAGTTTTCCCAAGTGCAGGCTTTCAGTAAAAGAAAGGTCATTGATTTAAGGTTTATTAAATTTTAGCTAAAAACAACTGGCTCCATTTGGGTGTAAAATAATTTAAGTACTTACTGCAGGCAACCTTCATGCTTTAGAGCTGTTGCTCAAAGGTTTCATTCTTCTATGAAGATGTCAACTGTAAATATAGAAATGCATCACTGAAAATGTAATGGTTTAAAGATTCAAACTGAAATAAAAATTCCTGCCTGGGGAAAGCACTATAATCAAAATAAAGTAGTCTTAACTTTTTTTCTGTGGAGGCCATACTTGGAAAGAGTGCTTGAAGGCAGCAGGTAGTGAGGTTGGTAGGGAATGCCAATTTTGAAAAATTTATTTATTTATTTATTCTCCCCCACAGATGATGATAGCTTAGCTTTGCGATCAGCGATACACTTCAGCTGCTAATATGAGACAATATTTAAGCTGCCGTTGCTTCTGAAATGCAGTATCCTGGCATTTAAGTCAACTTTATAATCTGGCAAAAAATCCACCTGGCAATATTAAAATACAGCTTCTGAAGCACTTTTATTTCTGAAAGCTTTTTATGTCTTTTTATATCTTTTTAGCATATATTAAATTTCTTGGGAGCAGTGGCCTGGATGTACACTTGATGGATAACT
>VZSZ01010037.1:229122-384517 GCA_013398815.1 Ibidorhyncha struthersii
TTTTTCTAATTTTTTAAAAATATGTGGTACTTGTGCATTAGGTAATGCTGGAACAGGAATACTGCAGATGCAGCTGTTTGACAAAATTACTGTGGGTTTTTTGTACCATTGTTAGGTAAGTTAGCAGAGATTTTCCAACGCGTGAAGGACAGCCTGCTGCCAAGCTCTTGCATCCGTCTTAGGAAATCTTTTACTTTTACTGGTAGTGGCCTGATTCAAAACTAAATGGAAAGAATACCATTCATTTTAGTAGATTTTGGATCAGTCTCGGTAATTGATTTTGAAAATGAATGATTTGGTAGTATTTTAAAAGAAATCAATGGAGAAATGGAGCCTGCGTCCAAGGATTCACTGCCAGGATGTGTGACATTTGCACCAGTATAGAGTTGCCTAAGGGAGTGTGACCAGGATATACTAAGATTACCCCATAATATTTTCTGTGTGAGTTTAAAAGCAGTGTTGGCATTCTGCCAATATCTTCAGTCTTGTGTTGACTGAAGAGCAGGTAGAAATCCTTCCGATGGAGATGGTAAGACAAAGTGAGACTGGCCCCTTTTTTCCTTGGTTTTACATCTAAATTGCAAGAGAGGTTGAAATGCTGAATTTCTGTATATATTGAGTGATCTTGTTTTTTTTCTGCTGATGAATTTTGGATGAAAAGCTGTAACGTGGAATATGCGTCTCCTTGATGCATATTATCTTCCTATATAGGCAGAAACACCTTAGTGTTCCTATGCAGAATTAAAAAGTCACAAAGGATGGTCATGGTCATTCAGCACATCTTTTCCCCATGAGATGCAAAATAAGTTTTAATGGATGGAGGTTTGCCTTGACTGGCCTCTAACCAACTTTGTATTTATGAAAAGGTTCATATAGTGTTTAAGAGATATAGGAACTTGGCTCTTTGACAGAAAGCATTTTTCAGCTTTCTCTTTTGTAGAAAAAATTATGCCAAGGTAGCATAACAGGATAAAGGAGACACAGAGAGATCGCTGTCCAAATATTCTGACACTTCTATATGTTATTCTAGTTATATAAAGTGTACCTTAAAGAAGTTGTGAAAGTAGTATTTTCTAGTGCAAAACTTTGTTGTTGATAAGTGCATATGTCTGAGTCTTTGAGTTGGTAAAGTTGCACGTGATTTTTATCCCTGATCTCAATGCACAATTTGCATCAATGTGTTTGCCAAACAAAGGGTTTCTATTGTAATCGGTTTTTCTTTCCTTGATTTTCTTATACTCTCTAGTTCCAGACCCATTCCTTTAATCACAGATCACTTTTTGTTTCTGGTAAAGCATTTATTTTTTTTAATGTGTAGATCAGTGTTACGATTTTTTCTATTAAAAAAAACCCTGTTTCTAGAACAGTAACATTTGAATTTCATGTGAAAATGTTAAAGGAGGTTTCTTGGAAAATCTGCAAAAGCCTGTTTCTGTAAAGGTGTTCTCAAAATGATGCTTTATCAACATTCAGTACTACTGTTAGAGCAAAGCTTATTATTTTGTTAGGCATACAAGAAAAAGTGAGTTACACAGCATATATTTGTAAGGGTTGTGTCCATGACATTTGTCTCTAAGATTTGCTATCTGGAGAAGAATTCCTAGAAAAGCTAGGCATGAGGACTAAATATAAGCATATGCACTTAAAACCCAATATTAAATTTTGACCAGTCAGAAGTAGCAGAGTAAGGAAAATTGAGGCATGTATTTTAGTTCTTCCCTTTCACACTTTTTGCATAGCAGTTGGGGTTTTGTTTCCACTTTAGTGATTAGTATTTTGTTGAAGCTGGTGAGGATTGCCTCAGAGCAGCACAAACCACAACCCATCAGCAGGCTGCTAGTCAGCAGCAGGTGTGAACAACATAAAACAGGATTAACGCTGAACCAGAATGTGCACTAAAAACAGAACCCCTGCCTTGGTTTTACAAGGGCAGTAAGATAGAAGCACTCTTGCTGTGTTTACTAAACAGTGTTCAGTTGACTATGTAAATGGTTCTGCTTAGCTGCAGAGAAGTAAGTGCAACAATTATTATGTATTTGAAATTTTTAAAGACTTTTTTTCTCCTTTAAGAGTAGGTCTCAGTGTTAAACCAGAGGCATAGAGGCAAATGTCAAGGTGTTCAAAGTTAATGCTTCAGTTTTTGCAGCAGAGGGAAGGGAGGATGGAATGTCAGCATTCAGTATTTAATTTTTTTGGTCGTTAACATAGGGGAGCTGGTAGATTGTATTGTCTTTATGAAATTACAGCTTTATGATTTAGAGTTTAATGTCTGCTTATTTCTTCTGTACCCATTTCATTTAAAAAGGCAGCTTTTCCATTCCTTGGCATTTGCATATTTGGGAGCTTTGTATTTATTATATTCATTACATTCAGCATCAAATTCTGCCCTTACTTATGCACTGTATTAAAAGTTAGGGGGATACATTTGCAATGGAAGCAGAATTTACTTGTTTTATATTAGGATTGTTTATAAGCTACTCTTGTTTCCCTTGCTCTATCAGTATATTACCTGATGGGAGAAATTTTCATGGTTTACCTAAAGATGTGTTTAATGTGACATAATTTTTCATAAATATTGTGTATAGTTTTACCTGTTGTTTGGGTGTTTTGGTTTGGTTTGTTTTTTTTTTTTTTGTCTTTCCCATTATTCCTGGACCAGATTTTGAAAAGAGGTTAGTATCTATCAGGCTGCATTTGCAGATATATGTAGTTTGACTTGAAAAAAAAACCCAACAGTAAAACTCCAAACAAAATAAAAAACCACCCAACCCCCAAATCCTCCCAAAACCAAAAAAAAAAACCCCAGTCCACAAAATCACAACTCATTTTTCCTGAAGCATTTTCAGAAGTCCTACAACCTCAGTTTTAGGAAAACTCATCAGATATTCTGTTTGCAGAGCTCTAATGAAAATTTGATTCGTTTGAAAATCAACTTCATGGTATTTATATCAAGTCCAGTTTAAGTATAATTATATCTTCTTTCCTATGATGCTCTCATGGGACTGGGATTGACAATTACTTTCCTCACAGAACAGAATGAAGTGTTTGGGGTTTTTTTATCATTAAGTGTTCTCTCATCGGGGGTAACTCCTTGCAAATTATCAGATTACAGATAGGTATTTAGGCATGCAAATTTTTTTACTGAAATGCCTTTATGAACAATAGCTGCTTTTTTAGGGTCCAGATTGTGTCTTCACAGACACCTGTGCAACTCAACTCCTTTTGCTGTCAAGATGTCCATATACAACTTTTTGTTTAGAGGTACAGGTCTGATTTGGAGGGAGGGGGGGCAGGGTATACCTCAGGCTTCAGGGCATGAGGGCTTTGCTTACTCGTGTCCACATAGCGATGGCAAGCATTACACAAGCAGGAAGATTGCATTCAAAGTTTAAATTTGAAGTTAAAGAAAACTGAATAGGTTTGAGAGCCAAAAATAGTGAAGAATTAATATATTTTCTAAAATACCCTGCATAGTCACATTGACTTATTAATTAGTGGATTTAATAAATCCATTAAAAGCAATTATTTTAAAGTAATACCTGAACTGTGAAGATATGTCCAAACCAGGAGGAACCTAGTGTCAGTCTTCTGGCCTTAGAATATGAATTATTTCATTCTTTCTTCCCCTATTTTTTTCCCCCACATACAATTAAATACACAGTTTCAACACTAAGAATACGTGACCAGTTTCAACCGTGAGTTTTGCTGATGAAAACAGAAGGCTTGGGAATTCTTAAGTTTTCACTGTATTAACTTTTTATCCATAGTGAAACAAGCTTACCAATGTAATACGCTTTTTGAATCCAAGTTTAGTTCTATGATTGCTGCTCCAACAGCACGTGTGTTCCTGTTGTGACAACCTGGCAGTTGCTCAGAGGTTTATTTTTAAAGAGGGTGTTTCTGTATGTTCAGAGTTCTGTTTGTGTATTGCTGTTGAAAAAACAGCTTATATCCTTGTAGTGAAATCATGACACTTGTGATAGCATTTGTAAACTGACTGTAAAGTGCACTGCTTTTACTGTCTCTCTGGGATCCTGTAAACTAGTTACTATAACTTGAAATGCTTTTCTGAAGCTGGTAGTGCATAGTTCACAATTTCTGGTGCCAAAATCTAGCATAATTTTGTCAGTTTGCATGTATGATCCCTGGATTCTTTTGCCTTTTTTTTTTTTCTTTTTTTTATTTTTTTTTGAGAGGTAGTAATATAAAACCTTAAAGTTCAGGATTTTCAGTTAGGACATAGAAGCATACAGAAGTTGTGCTGTTTATCCAAAGTTTATCCGAAGTGCTTAACCTCTTTGGCCTCAAAATCAGTCTGGGCATCCCATGAAAGCAGTCTGTCCTTCGAGGTTTTCTGTAATTCCTGGCTTCTGCCAGGTCAGGAATAAACAAGAATAAATTTTTTGATAATACTGCTATGTCTTCTTCCTGGACTGGATGAAACTAGATGCTATATTATTATGTTTGTTATTATTAGAGTTCCTACCCAGTGTGTTTAAATCTCTGAAGAGGTAAGTTCCTGTTTGTTTCAAGCTTTAGTTGCCAGTTTTGACCAGTCCTACTTTACCCATGCAGGTTTATTTACGGTCAGTTTCTTTTTCCAGTTATACCAGTATGCTCAGAGGGAGCAGAATCTGACACACAACATGTCTCGACTTACACTTTTTCTTTTATCTTCAACGTCGTGTAATTGCTTATTCTGATTAAAAAAAAAAAGATATTTTGACTCAGTAGTTAAGTGTAATTGCAAATCAATTCCATATGATTTACCTTGTTATTATTTGGTATTTCTGTTGTGGTAGTATATAGAGGTCCCTGTCATGCTACTGTGGTGTACAGTGTGTAAATATGTAGGTAGTTCCTATTCAAGAGCTTTGATGACTACAAATACAAGCAATTCACGAAAGCTGCAGAAAAGAGCACAGCATACTTTTTAATGACAAGCGCAGTTGTACTCTGTATGTGTGCATATATAGTTGCATAAAATTTGTGTGTGATTTTGTGTTTTTAATTTAAAATAAAAGTATTAACTTCAGGCTCACAAGGAAGTGTGGATTGTTTTATTGTAAATCAGTAGAAATCTACCCAGCATTTGAGGGAGAGGTGGGTGGTTTCCTCTATGTCGGTTCAGAGAGGTGCATTTAATGAGAAGGAGGTAGAGTGAAAAGCACTGTGAAAAGGAGACAGACAGACCAGGGAGTGACACAGGCTGCTGTCATTGACATAGCCCAAGGGGCGGGAGAAGAGGTTGGAGAGACAGAACTGGGTAATATAGTATTGCACAGAGCATCTAACTGACCGCTTACGTTTAATACGTTTTTTCAATATGATTTTTAAAAATTGTCCTTGAAACAGTGATTTCAATTAAAACACTGAATCAGTTGCCTGCTGTTTTGAAATTAGTATGAAGTTAATAACTTCTGGTCATTTGGACAGCAATACATTTTGTATAAAGAGTAACTTCTGTGGTACAATGCACTGATGCTAGTCAAACTGCCAGATGTGTCACCAGATATATTTTTTTCTTAGTTTCATATGTTCTTGCTCGAAATGCATACTATGTTTTTTTCTTACTGTCATCTTCACCATGTTTTGCCCAGTGTTCCAGAGAGGAAAGCAACATATTAAAATGTTAATTTTTGCGGTCCAGGAAAGACTTGCTTCCTCAGCTTTTGTTTGCATTTTCCCTAGAAGTATCAAATCTTTTGTAATAAACTATTAGTTTTATGTATCTCCTGAAATGGGAAGGAGGATAAATTCAGTCAAGGAACATACTACATAGATGGAAACTGTACGTACAGTAGCTGTTAAGACTTCATCTAGAAACTGTGACCAATGTACCAGAAGATACAGATTCATACAGAAAAATTAGAACAGTTACTGGTGAAAGGGTAGAGGTATTTGAAACTGAAGCTGAATCAAAATTTTTGTGAAGTCATTAGCTTAAGATCTTTATAAGATTTCAGGCATGTTTTGTTTTATGCACACCACTCAGGGGCTTGCTGGAGAATAGAGATGGACTTCTCTCCTTTAAGGGAGGAGGTGAAATGGTGCTTACACACTCGAAGTAAATTGCATTTTGGTTTAAAAAGCAAATAAGCATCTGGTCATTTATTTAACTAATTCATATAGTACTGTATGTAAAGGTTTTTTTTCCCTCTGCTTACTGCTTTCTGCTACACTGATGATAATGTACCTGGAAGGAAAAGGCAGTCCAAGCTGAGGCAGCCAGCGTCAGACAGGGCGGTCTGCCATCTGTCCCACCTGCTGCATTCATGTGTCCATCTGGTTACTGCAATAGCTCATTGCAGGCTTCAACAGAAGAACATTCAGGCTGAAAAGAAGGCAGTGTGAATTATTTAGGTAGCTAGTGTAAATAAAGAGAGGGGGAGAGGAGCAAAGGAGGGGGGTTGTGAGAGGGAGAAAGCACTCTCTTACTCCTAGATGCTTTGGAATGTGTTAATGCATGAGAGCATTTGATTTGCATATAGATTTAGATGTATAGATCATTGTGAAGATTACAAGCCAATGAGTTTTATCTAGATTTAGATAGCTCTCAGCCTGGTTTGCACATAAAATATAGCCAGTTTCAGGAGGGGAATCTTTGGGGACTTTAAACCTAAGTGAAACTGATGAAATGTAATGCTTTTAGGTATTAATTTAGCAGAAATAAAATATTTCCTTTAAGGGCTTTCTGTGCCCTTTGTTAACCAAGAATTTATAACTACTTTGCATAGTCAGTGCTTTATACACACTGTGTGGTTTTGATTTGAGTATAGTTACATTTGTAGTCATCTGTACTTTATTCTAAGAAGAAAAGCAGTTGACAACTGTTTTTCCTTTCCCTTTTCCTCTCATGTTTATAAGGTGAAGATTAAATCTAGTCATCAAATAAATAATTTTCCAGCTGTCAGTGTATGTATTTTTATACAAACAAAAAAAAAATATATGTTTTTATGCCTACATAAACATACATAGAACGCAAATCTTTTTAGATTTTTTTAATGGGGGTGAGCAAACAGAATTTCATATGGTTACAGTGGCCTTGAAAAATAAATAGTTTTATTTTAAAGTTGCTTTCTTGAATTTCAAAGTTACCACCAGATGGTTTATACTATGGTGGATTATTGATAAAATTAAATTCGAAAAGATAAAAATAGTGGGTGCTAGATTTGAGCATAGGAAATTCATTTGCATTATTCTGTTCTAAACATTTTAATAATAGCATTGTTGTCTCAGATTTATTTTTTTTTAATGCATGAAACAGTAGCCCAATGCTGTGTTTAAAAAAATAAAAGATTGGCTTCATATTTGGATATGTTTCCTGATGTCAGATTCTTCTTGCTTTCAAATTTTATATGTCAAACTTTCCTGGACCAAAGAATAAAACTAGGATCATCTTAAGAGGAATCCTTGAAACTGTGGGAGGGTTTTGTGTCATTGTTTTGCCTGGTTTTAGATCTGCGGAAGAAAGGGACACAGCATCTTGAAATCCCAACAGCCTGGCTACTTCTCTAAGATTTGCATGAAATTCAGCTGCAGCCTTCAAAGGGATTTGAGTGGATTGGATTCTTTAAGGTTAGTCCATGTCAAACCTATTAAGTTCAATTCACATGCAAAACCCTTTTTACGTTTTTTTTTTAAGCCAATAAGGCTCTAGCTACTATTAAGGCCACATTGTGTACTCACAGTAGAATGTCCATGGTAATGGATCACCCTACTGGCACGTGTAACTAACCAATAATCCACTTTGTTATCTTTCAAATTAAAAGGTCCTGTGTCCTGTATCTTCCTCAGATTGAAGAGGTTTTGTTTGCAAAAGTTGAGGTTCTGGAGACTATTTTAAAATATCCGAGTCAGTGTGAATATCCTTCTTCCATCTAAAATGTGATGCCTGAAGTTAAGTGATTCCCCCTATTAAATGAAGATTAATTTCACCTTTGAAAGTAACTTAAAGTCTGTGTTCTTAACTTTCCAGGTCTCTGAGTTCTCGTTCTCCCTGTAGATTGACTCCACTGTTAAATGACTTTAGGAGTACAGTGTATGTTCTGTGGTGAATCAGGAAACAATTGCAGGGGAAAAAAATTATTAAACTATTTTATGGTGTATAAAAGGATTAGTGGCTACTTCAGAACTGCAAGGACATGACTTTCAAAAGAAGAGTTTAATTTTAAATTTAAAGGCCAATTGAAGGAATTCTATGCATCACAAGCATTTAGGCCAAAGCATCTAAATGCCATGTGTGGAATTTTTGAAGTCTGCCAGCAGGCTGCGAAAGGAGTACCAAATGAAGACACTTTGCCTAAATTAAATATTATCAGAATAAATGGATGTTAGTAGGAATTTCATTTAAAGAAGGAACCCCCAACATTGTCTGAGGTTGCTTCTCATCTTGGAACTTTCTGCCCTATGTGAGGTCTGCAAGATTGGCCCTTCATTTTGTGAATGGCTATATATTGTTATGCTTTGGTTTGAACATTTGCTTAAGTTTTTATAAAATGCTGGCCAGATCCTGTAACCAAGTGAGCTGAATCTTGAAAGCAATTGTATGTTTACTCATGGAATCAAATTAATCTGCTTCCATAGTTGCTGCACTGGTATCTGGATCTTCAGTATCTAGCAGGATGCTGGATTCAAAGTTGTATTCTGATGTCACTCAAACTGACTGAATTTTGTTCAGTTTTAAAGATGTAAGTGAGGAGAAAGTAGTATCTTTTCCCTGTACTTTTTCTCATCATGGTGTTTGGACCTTACACTTCATGCTCAAGGAAAGCACTGCTTTCAGTTATGCTTAGATCAAAAATGGTTGATTTGTATATAGTGGTTGAGAACAGAATATCTTCCATTGACTTAAGGTTCCAGCTGCTCCAAGTCTTAAAAATATACATTAATTAGAAAGGGGAAACCCACTTATTTCCATTGTTTACATTTCAAGGAAAGAAGTAAGCATCCCATGACACATACTTCATGTTTAGAATGCCCTTCTTTCTAGTGAAAGCTGAAGAAGCTGCTCCTTAAATGAAACACTAATTTTTGGGACTTGATCCTGCAAAGCTTGCATGCATAAGTCACTTGATATAGGTAGTAAATTTCCTGGCTAAGTACTTGCAGGAACGAGTCAATGGGTAATAAACCCTTTCCAGTTGGCCTGGTTCAGTTGCATCTTGCACAACGAATACTTAGGTTTTCCCAATACAGAAAAAAATAAGTTTAAAAAGCACTATAATAAACCGTCTTGTGTTTGGCTTTTTTTTTCCCTTTTTGTTTTAAGTCTTCAGCATCTATTTAAAGCTCTGAAGTTGCTCTGACCTATGGTCAGAATTCTTTGTTGTGTTTCGTGACCTCTGAGAGTAATTTTTTTAAAAAGTACCTAAACCAGGAGTGTTTTAGCAGGTAAAAGATACATGTAGGATATGGAATTTTGTATTTGTATGTAAACTGGTAATTCCTCATCTAAACATTCTTTATAGGTAACACTTAAGCCATTCAGGGTTGTGCAGAGCTTGCTGCTTTTAATACTGATGCCTTGTAGTATTAATATGGCTATTTACAGCATTATTAATTATATGTGCTAAATAGCGAATACCAGCATTTATGTTGCTATTTGATAGCATTCCATAAAGCACTTGTGTTTTATGCATTGTGTTATATGCATTTTTCATGTGTTAGTACTTGGGGAGGTAAAGTTAGTATTTTGCTGAGCGAGTAAAGGGGGTGAAAAGGCTGTCTAGATGTGTGAATTCTCTTTTCCTTGGCACCCACAACTTTGTTGTTGAGGATATTATAAATACCTCATTGAAGAGTATAGTCATGTTGCAATAATTATCTATCTGATATTGTCTGGTAGGGTGTTCTTCTGGCAAAAGGATAATTGGCTATCATAGTTTTTAGAGCGTTGGAATAAATACAAAATGCCTGTATTGATACTAGTAACTTCAGGTAAAAAGTAACAAATCTGGCTAAAATTTTTTGGCTTTAACAACTTAAGTTTGTAGTAACATAAACAGAGCTAGTCCTTCTTGTTCTTGTTTATATTTGTCGGCAGTCCCTGAATGGAAAAGAGAATGGGGGGAGCAGGGCAGAGGGAGAAAGGTTAAATGGCAGAGAGGTTAAATTGCTTCAGTGACAGATTCTCTCCAGAAAGGCAATGAGTTGTTTTAAGGATTAGTTTGGGAAAACTTGAATTGAATCCACTTCTCTGCTGGTCATATATTGTATTGCTAATGTTGCCATTCTCTTAATTTTCCTAGAAACAAAATGTACTTTCCAAAATGAGTAGAGAGCACTGGGGAAATTTTAAAAAGCAAAGCAAAAAACCAAAAGCTTGATGAGCTGCAAAACCGGTTGAAGTTTTGCCTGTGTTATTTTATTGTGAGATTCTTAAAACATTAGAGCAGATTATTAAAAAAATACACATATTTGATTCTTATATTACGATTGTTGCAAAATAGCAGAGCAATCACAGAATGGTCAGTGTTGGAAGGGACCTCTGGAGATCATCTAGTCCAGCCCCCCTGCCAGAGCAGGTTCAACTACAGCAGCTTGCACAGAACGGTGTCCACGCGGGTTTTGAATGTCTCCAGCGTGGGAGTGAGTGCTGCAGAAGTAGTTATTCATGATGTTAAGGGGAGATGTAGTTCCTCAGTTAAAGGCTATACCAACTTCTAAATGAGTCTCTGTTCCTGATAGAGGGCTGTCACCGGAGCAATGTAGTTCTTGCGGTAAGAATCTTGCGTCCTATCAGCTAGTCTTAAACATTTTCTTTTGGAAAACCCTCACCATATGAGCTGGGAGTCCAGGAGGATGTGTGCTCAGTCCCTCTTCAGAAAAAATGCGCTCAATCTGTTTCAGACGAGTTCCCTGAAAGATGGGTTAAATCAACTGATTGAGCTGATTTTCTCTCTTGAGGTGATATTTTATTTATATGATAAAATGCTTGGAAAGTGATTAATTTGTCAGGGGAACATCTTGTTACTGTAAATTTGCCGAATGTGTAATAAAATTGCCATAACACAGATGGGAAAATGAAGATCTTTTAAAATGAAATAACTGAGCAGTCTGCCTGCATTTTCAGCACTTAAAATTAACTTAGTTAAATTTCTTTGTCGTTTTTACCCCTGGACGAGTGCAGGCTGGGGAAGGTTGGTGGCAAATGCGGTGTGGGTTTGTATGTGTGATAAGTGGAGGGGACAGGAATGGGTTGTGTTGTTTTCCTTGTGCATCAGAAGGGAATGAAAGATTTATTAAATTTCTGCCAGGGTTCTTTGATTGAGTGAATTTTTAGAAATTAAAATACACAGGTGGGACGCTCCTTCCCAGTAGCAGAGAATTTAAGAATAGTGGACCTTTGTGGACAAGTACCTCAAGTCAGTAAGATGCACATGAAGTATTGCTTTTGTGCTGGTTTGTGCAGGTTTGCTTTCAAATGACAGCTAAATAGAGTAATACACTTAGTCTTTATAGCAATCTCTTATTGTATGGAATATAACTTAGATTATATAGGGCTATACTTGAAAGAGACCTTACTTGTCTCTGAGTTGCAGTGTGTAACAAGTGAAAATAGCATTAGTGAAGGAACAGTGCCTTTTATTCATACATTTTACTACTGCCTGTCCATCTGTCCACTGGAATGAACCACTTATCATGCTTCTGTGTTTTTCCCTTTCAACTTAAAGAATTATGAAAGGAAAATTCAATTTTTCGTGTCCCTTTATGACGGGTAAACTGGAGACTGTGGTCATTTGGATTAAAAACATATCCATCAGCACAAGCTGACAGGTTATTATTATGTCATCTTTGAATATATGAATTTTATCCCTACATGTTGGAAGTCTAAGAATGGGAACTTTTTATATAAATAATTATCCTAGTAGTGATGTACTGCATACTGTTGCCATATTTTTTCACTTTTACAGCATTCTTGGCCTTATCACCCATAACATAAATCTTAGGCTCTCATATTTAATACAACCTGTAGGATAACCATGCCGGTATAATGTACAGTCAGCCAATCCCACATCATCATTTGACTATCATTATTTGTTGTCCTATGACAGATGTTTCAGCTGATGTCCCGTTTTGGATTTGACAGTACGTTTGATGCAGCTTCTCGGGCTAGATGAGAGTTGCCTCCTTTAGATGTTCATTCTGATCTCCACAAACACCCTCAGTTTATTAAGCTTCCAACTATGGGCAGTTAAAGTTTTGAATATATTGGTGTTACTTGGTTGCTCATAATTTATTTTTTAGAACTCCAGGCTATTCATTCTGTGAAGCACTGGTAATATAAAGGCTCAGTTGCTGTCAGATCCTCTACTGTGTAGAGAACCAGTGAAGGAGTGGAGTAGATTTGGTGTATATTCTAGGCAGAGCAGATGCTTAGTGAAATGCAGGTGATTTTTTATTCCAGACCTTAGTCCTACCATGATATAAAATGTAAAGACTAGCCTGGCAAAATTATCATTTCATGCACTCCCATTAACTGGTCAGGGGTAATACACAGTTTGCTGAGTACCCTGAACTTGTGCTGAAACCAGCGAGGAACAAAACTTCTCAGGACTAAAAGTGTGTTTTATTTAGTTTTATGGTAGAGTGCAATGCTTTCTTCAGGCCAGTCTTTCTTTCATTGCTTACTCAAGGACAGTTGACTTAAGCAGAACTTTTAGATCTACAAGAAATCAATATTTGATCCAGTTTTTATACTGATGAAATAATTGAAGTAAGTCTGTCATTAAAATACAGCTGAAATTTGCGGTGTGCAATACGGTGTAATTAATGGTGATCTGCTCATGTGAATCTTTTCTTGGACGAGTCTCTCAGCAACTTCTTGCAGAAATGATGACCATGGGTTCAGTGTGTAATAATTGCAGCATATTGATACAATTGGTTTATAATTGCAAGTAGCAACATCCTTGTTCTGAATGTAGTAACTGGGCTGGTACACGTTTGTTACTTCAGACAGTTTTTCTGGAATATGCTGAATTACCTTGTTTTCTCCCTGTGATTCCCACCAAAATAGAAGGTGAAAGATAAGAGTAGAAACCATATCAGGACTTTGTGAAAAGCTTATCCTGCAAACTTGCTGGAGTCATGCAAACATTTTAAAACTGAAAGCCATTACTTCCTGACCTTTGCTGCTTATATCTAGAGGCAAATCTCTGACATGCAAACCCAGTGGCATAAATAAGTTTGAATTACACGTAGTAATATGTGAAGAACAAGGAACTGTGAAAAGCCAAAGGTTTATTTATTTATTTGTAAAAATCTGTAATCGCACATTAAAGTCCAGGACAGGCTAGAAAAGACTTAAGCTGCATAGGTTTTGCTTCTATACGTTCTCTGATTTATCTCACCACGTGATGAATTCGATTGTCAGTACAATACCCGAGCAACATATTCAACTATTCGTTTTGCCTATTTTTAATTTCCAGTGCTTCCAGAATCAAGACAGATAAACAAAGAAAGAATAAGAATTCCAAGGTAGAGGTTCTTTTTTCTAACAGTTTTCATTTACAAATGTTAAGGGACTTTACACTGCAGAAATAGAAATGTTGTGCATTAACAGCCAGGGCTCATATCATTCAAATGCTTTCGTGTAAGAAAAAAAAATAAAATATATATTATATAGACTGCTATGGTCTCTGAGTCTTCTGATGTCAGTGTGGTTTTCCTTGGGTGCAGTAGGTTATGGTAATCCACTTGCATCTTGCATATCAGAGTATGAGGACCTTAGACTCTGAAATCACAGGTTGGGTTTGGGAATAACACCATTAGCTAGTATAAATTTGCAGAGCTTCAGAGTTTCTGGGGGTATTCCCTTGTACCCAGGGTTTTGACCCACAGTGAATGGGAGATGTGCTGTATTTGGAATAGATTTTATTTTGTTTTGTATATCTACTCTACCCATTAAAATGACAAATCAAACACAATTTATAAAATTACCCAGATGATTTAAGCAACTTACGAATCAACCAGTGATAGTGGAGAAGGAAACTGCTTCAGAATTCATGTCCATCTTTAGAACTGACATCTCTGTTCATGGATGTTTCACAGCAGTTACAAATTTGTAATCTTTTCTTTTGCCAGGAATTGGTTTATGCATTACTCTTTTATATAATGAAAACCAGAGCTCCTTTTTGAATTTGGTAGAATATTACTCTTCTGTCAAAGTATTTTTTTTCCTGTTATTGTCTGCCTCTTCTATTTTAAATCCTTAAAAAAAAATCCATAAAAACCTTGGGCTATTCACAGCTACACATTGCTCACATGTTTGTGAGCACCCTTTGTGCTGGCTAAAGCTGTTCTTGCCATAGGCTTTATTTTTGGGAAGGCTACACACAAAGAAATTGGGATTACTTTAACAGAAAAATAAACATTCTAATGTGGGAATAAGAAGTGATTTAATTTAGCCTTAAAAGAAGTTTCCCATTTAGAAAAAAAATAATATTTAAAAATAACAAAGGTCTCATTTCTGGAAGTTCAAGGCAAGTTCCCTTCTTAGAAATAAATGTTCAGGCTTCCAAGGCATGTTTTCACCAAAGCCATGGCAAAAAAAATATTAAGAAATAATGCAAAATATGCTGGATTGGGATTCCCCAGAACCTTGATTCTGTTCCATGCCATGTTGTTGGCCTGCTGAGCAGTGTTAGGCAACTCTTCCCCTTTCTGTGTCTTGTTTTGCCTATGTGTAAGAGGGAGATAGCGGTACTCCCTGGAAATGCAGTTTAAGATCTGTGTTAAAATCAAGAAGTGAAAGATGACCATTATTAATAAATAGTACCATAGTATTATTATTAGTAGTATTTAGGTGCTTTTTTTTTTATTTTTATGTTGATTTCAAGAAGACCTATACAAGGAACTCTGTGTGGGAACCAAGAAGAAAGCTAAGTCACCACTAGATCCAGCAGATGAGGAACTGCCTGTCTGAAAATGCATAAGCCACAGGAAAGGCCTGGTCCTTTAATTTGTTTCAAAGTCCCACAAAAGTGATTTGGGATTTTTGTCAACCTTACACAGCTAAGAGTAAGACCATGGGACTTGGTGAAATGCTAGCACTCAGGAGACTGTTTTAAACCACTTTCAAGTTTTGTTTCTACCTTTTCGGTTTCTTGCAGAGATTTGCATCTCATAATTTGAAAGAGGTGTTTTCTCCCTTGTAGAATCTTACATTGCACTCCTTTTAGTTTTCTTAGCAAAAATACAGTTTCAAGCTTTCGATATGAGACCGTGACAAAGTGATTTTATAGCCCGTACTGAAAGTGACTAAACTTGACAACAATTGTATTTTATGACAACCTCTGCTTTCATGTCCACAGCCTACTTTCCTATTATCAGCTGTGATTTTTTTTTTTTTTCACTTTTTCTCCCCTTCCTTTCCTCTCCCCTCCTTCGCTCATGACTTTTTTCCAAACGTGAGCAATTCTGTATCTCTGCACTGACTGGAAACAAATCCTTTTACCAGGAGTGCATTTTAATAGGCAGCATGCTTCACTTAAGTCACCAGAACCTTAAGTGTATAATATTCAATTTTTTACCAACCCAGGACCAAAGCTTTTTCTTGAGAGCGGTGTTCATAAGAGTAGTGGAAGAATTAGTATTACAGAACTAAACCAGATTAGGAGGGAATGTGAATTAGATTTGGTAACAGATGGTGCCGTGGAAATTAAAGGTGCTTTGCGAATGGAAGCGACAGCAGCTTGCCTCTTTTCCTCTCCTGTCTCTCTCTTTCATGCGCTTGATAGACGGGTATAAATCACAACAATCCCGTCTTGACAGCCAATTTCGAGAATTTGATCTGGTTAAAGACATGGCTTTCCTGCTCCACTCACTGAAACTGGCTGCTATTTTATTTTTATACAGCGCCTTGTCATATTTAGGAAAGTGGAATCACCTGCCTCCCTTTAATGAAATTTTCTTTAATTACAGTTTTAGCTCTTTAGTGTTAATTACTTTTCCATTCAGCCTGGGTTCTCAGGCTGTCTCATAGGAATGTATTTCTCTCCCCCACCCCACCTCCCTGCACTATTCACGCGTATGCTTTCGTTTTTATAAAGATGCTTTTCGTTGTTGGAAGTTGTTGTCAGATCCATTATAATTAGATCCTAATTATCAAAATTATCATTATTGTGTAGGAAGAGGAAGCATTGTAAACAACTGTTAAAGTTATAGGATCTTGTTTGACAGAGGAGAAACCTTTCAGGATATACATAAATACTAAACAAGCAAACAAAAAACTCTACTAAAAGCTCTGCCTGGGAAGCATGTAAGAATCTGGATAGCAAACGCTCTCCTCAGAAGGCAAATCCACTCAGTTTATGTCTCCGTACCTATTCCTCCAGTCTCTAATCCCACATTTTTCAGAAAAGATCAGAATAAAATTCCCCTTCTAGTGTTTGCTTATGTAAATATTCATCTTCGTACCTCTCATTCAGGTGTCCAGATCTAAAAATCACTTCTTTGATGTGTCAGGATGGAGTTATACTTGCCTTAATACAATTACTTTTTTGCATTTAAGGCAGCAAGTATAAGTGATGCATGGAGATGCTTCTGCCATACACTAAGTCTTCAGAGTGAAAGAGAAAAATTATGGACTGTATCTTAAAAAAAACAAACACAACAAACTCTTAAAGTAAGAGAAGATCCTTAGAGCTGGCAACTAACAGTTGGTAGAAATAAAGCTTCCTACTGGCAGTCAAATCAAATGTAGTAACAACTCAACGACTCCCTGCTGCTAGCTGACAGCATGGTGTAACACACTGGGACAAACATTCACTTAAACACTGATTGCAGGAAAACGTCATTTTCCAACTCACCACGTAGCTTTTTGGTTGCGCGTGCGCCTATGTGTAGGGGACTTTTAAAGCTGGTGGCGTGTGGCTGGGAGGACAGGACACACTCAGCAGGCAGCTGAGTGAGGGGGTAGGAGAAGGATCACTTGCTTTATAAGTTTTAGTCTGGAGTCTTTTAAGACGCACGCTCACTGATACTATTTCTGGTGTGTTCTTTCTAATCGCTTCTCCAATTTAACGGAGCTTGGCTGGCAAATTATAATTCTTCTGTTACAAATCTGCAGAACTTCAGTGAGGGAGCTGGGTGGGGAGACAGGTACACGGTGTGCACACACCTACGCTCTGCCTTTTAGCAGTGGAAGGAAATCACTGCTAGAAATTGTGAAAAATCTGATGAGGCAAACTTTGACTGTCTTGCAACTGAAGGCATTTTTTTTTTGTCTTTATCCTTTTGGAAAGTGATGAATGACAGCTATGTCTCTCTGATCTGTAGCACTGGCTTTCTGACTGGTGCAAGTAACTGCTTTTGATGCTGTAATCATTTCAGAATAATCCTTCTTTAGAAAGCCTGTTATGTTCTTGAATAAATCTTCACTTATTTTTGTAGTTTTGTATTTTTCTCCCTTGAAGTAGCTGAATGTGTAGCATTTTATTTTCTTTTGCCATTTCAGTTGATTTCTCTTACTAAAAAGAATACTAACAATTGATAATTAGATGACTCCTTGACACTTTACCATGTCCTCTGGGGGCTAGAGACATCAGGTGGGCTCCACCTGATACTGCTGGAGTATAACCACAAGTAAAATGATGTTCCATCACAGAAAAACACCTGACTTCTTAACCAGAGATTTGCTGTGTTTCAACATGTGATATGAATTAAAGGTATTAGGCTGCAGTTTGAAAAGAGTAATAAAATCTTACTCTTCCTGATCAATATGCTGATTTTCATATGATGAAACTAGGCCATCGTTCTTGTAGTCACATCACAACCTTTTGGTTGAAACTGGGCACGGGAAGTCCCTTAATGTGAGTTTGTGCAGCTCTCCAGACACTGAAGAGGTGACTCATTGGAGGCATGTTAAGTACTGTAGCAACAAAAAATATGTAACATTAGACTAGAAATCAGTAAACGAGAGAAGGTAAGTCTAAGGTATTCTAGTGATATGGTTGCAACTTCAAACAATAGTCATGTTCTAACTGTGTAAAAATACTAGAAACATGGGAGAAAAAGAGAAACCTAAAGATTAAGTAGGAATATGAAGTATTTACTGAGATTTAGGTTATATCAGAACCATAATATGTACACAAAATACAAAAACATATTTTTTTTAATCTATAACTTTCAGGCATTCCAGAATGATTTTCATTTAAAGTGCCATCTACTTCTTGTGTTGCCTTCTCTTCAATGTTTGCCTTTTTTTTTTTTTTTTAAATATTTGAAAACTGAATCGTCAGACCATACAAAAAAAGTAACTTTTTCTACTTGAAATGCATGAAATCTGTAGAATTAGGCAAGTCTTTTCTGCAGGAAACTTTCTGTGGTGATGGCCTGCTAGTAGTAGTGCACGGCACAGGTAGTAGTATGTTTGTTGCATACATGCATGCAGAAATAAAGGTCAGGTTTGTGATTTTTATAGCAGCTTTATTTTTTGTCTGTCAGTTGAAGGTTTGTTTTTGTAAGTGTGTTGCAGTGACATATATTGGATGCATTGGACAACTGTGTTACTGAGGGCTGGCACCTCCTCAGATGTCTGGTGTTTTGGCTCAAAGGTGCAAGGTCTTTGAGTATTCTTCCTTGTTTACTTTTTCTTCCCAAAAGAGTACCTGATGTAAAGAATAATCATTTTGCAATTCTGTTGGCTATAAGTGCTTCAGCTTTTGCATTCAGAAGACTAATGTTATGGTCTGTCAAACCACAGGATCTGCATGCTACAGAGCTTGTGCATGTCTAAGGATACATTTAATTAAACCAGCATTAGTGCATCTATACAGACTTATTAAAACACTTAGTTTGTCTCAATAATATTGATTAAATAGCAGTAGTTTGTTTAATCTAAGTGTATTTTTGCTATTACTATGTTACATCCAAGTAATCAGGGTAATAGTCATCATCAGTGAAATATCACGTTAGTTATGAAGTAATGCCATAAGAATTGATTTAGACTTGGCAGGAAAGGAAAGCTTTCTGTCATATAGTGCCAAAGCCCGATTTGGATTATTAGAATGAGAGTTTTAAATGTAATTTCTGTTTGTATAAACAGGGTGTGTTTTATAGGCTTATAGGTTATTCCATATTCTGAGTATCCATTATATCAAGGAACACCTCAGACAGTTAATTATGCAAAACATCATGTAAGTAATTACACAGTATTATTATGCATTTAACATTTTTATTGATTTGCCAGTTGCTCACTTACAGTATTTAGAGCTGTAAACAAGAGATGCTCACCCTCACTTGAAATAGGTCCAAGGAAATGAGCTAAAGATAAATGACACTAGTATGCATTGTTGCATCAGATGGAATCCTTAAATGTAGAAGCTGTCAACAGTGATAATTTGCAACACATTGGGCTATCTCAGGATCATTTCCTTCTTGTTAACAAAGTTTATCAACCAGGAAGCCTGGGGAATCAACTTGAAATAGAAAGAGAAGCAATAATGAATGTTTACATACTGGGGGGGGAGGGAGGGAAGGCTAAAATAATTCCACCTCATTTTGGAGGGTCTGCAGTAGTTGAAAGTCAGCCACTTAAAAATTTTGCTTTGTAAAAACAGCACAGAAAACAAAGTAAGTGCAGCCTCTCAGATTAGGTGCAAATGTGAGGGTCCTCAGATAATGGCTCGTTTTGTTAAACTAAAAATGACTGCGCAGTAGTGTAGTCTTCCACTGCCTTGTGTGTAGGAAGCGCTTTAGCAGAGCTTGGTAGATTGCATACAGAGCACTAATAACTGTTTGGGAAGCTGGATGCTCTGTATGCAATCATCGGCTAACTCAGGCCACTGCTGGTAACAACATGATGGCTTCAAGCATTGCTTCTTCTGTTCTGGCTGCTAGTGGCTATGACAGCTGCTCTGGAAGAAGTCATTGGCTTGCTTTGCTTTCCTTTACCAAGGTGAAGTGGTGAAGGTTTCAAGAAAACGTAAAAGAAAGAAGAAATTACAAAAAACAATGAAACATTCAACATTGGTTTAAAGTAAAACCCCTCAAAAAAAAACAAACCCAAACACGCACCACAGCTGTTCTGTTTTGCACAAGGTACTTTACTGCATGGTTGTACATGTGTGTTCATTAATAAAGACCTAATGTGTAATAACAGTTCTGTTTGTGCATGCATGGGATAAGATTAGCAATACTTTGCAATTAATGATCTCATCTACTAGGTTAACCAAGCAGGCCTTACGATATTTCTTATTAAAAGAAGAAATCCTTTCTTTTCCTTCTCCCAACTAAGCCAGTGCACCTTAATGCAATGATGATATGTTAGACCCAGCAGTTGTCAAAGCATCGTATTACTGTGATGCCATAATGACACCCTGTCTCTGTAAAGTAGTCATGTTTTCTCAAATCACACGTTGCACCGTTGATTTCTGACATGACACTTCATTCAGTCACTTTCCTTTTCTTCAGCATCTCCATTCTCTGACAATAGCAGCTGGTGCCCATTTTCCTACTAAGTGATTCACATTTTGCCACTTTACTAGAGTGCAATTAGCTGAAGCAGAAAAAAATGCTCAATGTAAAGCAACTCGGCTGAAATTGTTACTCAGCTCTTTAACAGGACCCAGTGAAAGTCTTGAGGTGTTGTCAGGGGCATCGGTGCAAGAAGCAACATTGTAATTTCTTTCCACAAATATTTGTTCCCTCTCCCATTCAGAGAAGCAGAGTATGGGAAATCACTGGAACATGCTGTACTGTTGTTTTCTGTCTACTGATTTTGGTATAGAGCTGTGAAATGATACTGAAAGTAAGCACAGTATTTGAGAGGAAATGTGGTTTTTACGGTCAAAGCAAGGAGCTGGCTTCCATTCTTGAATCTGCTACAGACTTACTGTGTCATCTAGAGCAAGACTTTTTTTCATGCTTCGGTTTTCATAGTTAAAGTATGAGGATACAAGTTAAGACCTCTTTGGTCAACTTCCATGTGAGTTAGAGGAATGTATCACAGGCAAATCAGATGGATTGCACTGTTAGCGTAAGAAGTACCTAGGCAAGCATAATAACACCTGCCTTGCTGATGCTCCCATGTAGTAGCCGTCATTAAAAATGTCAACTTTTCCTACTTGAAAAGCAAGCATGAAATCTGTTAACGGATTATGAAGTATTGCCATGTTGTTTTGACCTCCTTTAGGTATTGGTAATAAGGGACATGAGGGAAGAACAACTTTCTAAACCAGTTGCATGTATGGGTGGAATACAAAGAGCTCCCAGTGGCTCGAATGGGAAGGCTTTCTTTTTTTAAGGCTATATACTGTAATCAGATGCTGTTAATTTTTGCATTCCACTTGTATATTGATACTAATTTAGCTAGTGTCAGCACTGTCAATATCATTATTAATGTGGCAGGTAGATGGAAATATGAATGTGATTGCATTAATAAACTCTTAATATATTCAACCTTTCATAAGCACATAGCATTACAATTTATTCACTATTGTTTAAGACCATTTTAAAGCAGGAGCTGCATATTGAAGTGCTCGTCATTGTAGCCTTCTGCCAGCAGTGACTGGCTTCAGGTCTTACTTAAACGAAGAAGTTGTGAAGTAGATATAGTAGAGATGTGAAGAGTCATGCTATATATTGCATATTGCTCGAGGCTTGCAGCACCCTATGTAGTTTCTCTTGTATATGGACATGGAAATGTTTCTAGAGCCAATTAGTTACTTTCCCTAAAGTTGCTGGAAGGAAAGTTTACCCAAGAGCAACCAGAAAACTTACCTGAGAACAGCCCACCACAAATGGAGCTGCCATTTATTTGACTTAAAATCTAGTAAAGAAAAAAAACAACCCCACCAAGGCTTTAAAATAAATACTGTACATTTTTATATGACACATGTTATTTCTATTCATAAACCTTAACTAAATTTAGATTTTTATTAATCCAATGTGACCTAAAAATTTTGCATTAACAGCACAATGTGGAATTGGGCTTATTCTCTTTGAATGCAGATAAAGCCATCATCTTGAAAATAGCTCTTTCTGACAAAAAGGTGTTCTTTTGAAATAAAGTCTTATTCACTACATTCCTCTTAGAGTTAATGTGAATTTTAGTGCCTCTAATTTTAGATTGAAGTGAGGTCTAGAATAAAACCCACTGGCTGACAATTGAATTTATAGATAGTTGTGAATATTTCAGGCTTGAATAATAGAGCTGTAGAATTTCAGACACAGGGAGGAAGAGAGAATTAAGCTCCAACTGTAGTTTTAGACTATAATGCAATGGTGTCTAGGAATTCTTCAGTGTAACGAGCTAAGTAGTAATTAGGAGGGAACTGAGGGAGGGATTTTACAGAGATCTAGCTTAGGCATTATTCCAAATGTTCAGCATGATAATTTGATGGTGGTCCCACCTGCCATCCGTATAAGATGACTCTTGAATTAACTTTCGTTCAGATGTGGTACGGTAACGAAGGAGTGAAAGCAGTAGGTGTCTGTTGTCCACCCGCAGCTAGTACTGAGCCTTGTCTCTGGTTCACCTTTGGAGGATTTAGAAAGTTTTTGTTCTCAGAGTCAGGCGCTGTTGTTTTCGCTTTTCCTCAGTATGGTTAATGTTTTAACTGCATTTGTGCTTTGCCAGCATGCACCTATCCAGTCTGTACTGTTTAAGCTGTAGCCACAAGCAGCTCTATCTTGGTTAGTACCAGAAACTGCTACTTCGGAAGCATCAGCAGACTGGCTTTAGCCTAAGCAACACTGGTGATCAGATTTTAATGGTTGTAGAACTGAGTTTATGTTTTGGTTCTGACTGCTTGGAGTGGGAGATATCCACTTTTGCACTGGCTAAGACAGCATGCATTTGGACACCTAATTAATTGCAAATGGTTTTTCTGGGAAGGGAAGGGTGACATTCGAGCTCATTATTGCACAAATTAGAAAAAAAAATCAGCAGTGGGAGTCTTAGACAAGAATGTGCCATCAAGCTGGTTGTGACAGACTATGGGCAGTGATTCCTATTGCTGTATTTTGAGAATTTATATGTGGAGTCTCCGCAGCAGGGAGATGAAAAGAGGACCAAGTACCTGTTTAGTCAATAAAAGGACCTCAGTGTTAGCGTATAGGAAAATAATGTAAAAAATAAGGTGGTAGAATGTGAAAGTTAATTGATATTTTTAATTATAGCTGTATAAAATTCAGTGTCAAAGAAGAGGAGAGACAGAGAGACACCATGTTTTAGTACCCTAATAACTTCTAACTCTAGTCTAAGATCATAATGTATGTGAGAGCGGTCCAGTAATTATAAGGCAATAAGTGGAGTGGTGGTGTAAGTGCTCTAAATTAAAAGGAATTCGCAGAGCTGCTGTAAGTCAGTGCCGACCCGCTTTCTTTCAAATGTTGACTTGAGAAAAGTGCTTAGCCCAGAGTGCAAGTAGAGAGACAAGAGAGAGCTATCTATTAATTATAGCACTCATTAACAGTGACGGCTACAAGGCAGCAGATGCAGAAGAAAAGGCACACGCTACTGCAGGCTGGCAAGGGGATTTCCCCCCCTCCAGTTCTTGAGGAAAGGACAACACAAGCAGGTGGTCCAATGTAATAAGATATTTCACGGCTTTAACCTTCCCATTTCCTTGGTTTATTTGCTGACACCAGATAGCTTGCTCCTTCCACCTCCCGAAATAAGTACTGATTTTAAGTTTCGAGGGTGACGTTTCTGCACATCAAACTGACTGTTTTCCAAATTCACGTGTCATTTGTTTTCAATAGAATTTTACAGTAAAACCCACAACAATTGAGACGCCCTAAATAAGATCCACGGGCACTGATTTTTAGGGTAAATCTCATCCTAAGCAGATATTTTAATGAAGGGTCAGGCTTTGATCCTCATTGGAAAGGAAGCCAACTCTGTGCATTTCTGTCTTTTTTCCAGTGGTGAATGTGGTTCCAGATCTTGAAGCAGAAATTGATTATTATTTTTTAATTTTTTTTTAACACAAAAAGGTGAAAAACTGAAGACAAGGTCTCAAAAAATTACTTTAGAAAGTTGAGTCAAGTCAGGCAAATTGTCTGGACTCATGTGTTTGCTTTGAGAATGTGAATCTATAGCTCCAGGTGGGTGGCCTTATGGGATAGTTGCTTTTCTGCTGAAAATGTTTCTAGAGAAATGCTCATAACTGTTATCTGTACTTTGACAGCTTCTGAGAGTACTGTCAGGAAAATGCTGGGTAGGCCATTTGCTACTGTGGTCTCTTAATCACAGCTGTAGAAAATGAAGGTAGTATCTGATTCAGAGCTTTCTAATTATTATTTTTGTCCCTTCTTCTCCCTAAAATATGTTTAAAAATAATAAAAAACTTGGGGATGGAATAGACATTTTTTTCCCCTCTAGAAAGCACTAATTTGTCAGATCAAATGTTATATGGTATTATTCCAGATGCTTAATTCTGAAAATGTGAGGACTGAGAAGTAAGACAGAATATCACCTTGAAAGACAAAACTTCAATCTAAAATTTCCTCTAATATATTTTTTTTTAATCCAAGAATGGAACACGTAAAATGTCAGATCCTATAGAGCTGCAGATATATGGGATAGTGGCATAGTTATTACTGGTTAGTCTGAGGATAATGGCTAGAAAGTAATTGCAGCCAGAACTGATGAATCATTTCACTTAGATTTTGTGAAAATGGAGTCCAGCCTTAATTATTTGTTAGAGTTCTCAGTTGATGTGCTACTCTGTTACTAAATAGCTGTATCTATAATAAAGGAATATTAATAAGGAAAAAAAAAGTTTGTGGGAGGCTTGCTCTTCAGTTCTTGGATTAGATCAATAGGCGATGAATACGTGTTTTGGTCAAGTGTCTTGACAAATATTAATTACGGAGCAGAACATTTATGTGATCAAACTTGGAAATATTTGTTCCTGATAATGATGGAATTTACAGAAAGAAAGTACTAATGGAAAAAGGAAAAGATTTAATAGCCAAGTCACCTAATAGGATTTTTAACGTTTTTTGACTCGCTAGGTGACAAGTTCAGAATTTAGAGTTGATGTGAAGTTGACATGTAGCCTAGAGGGCAGGTGGAGGGGACAACAGATGGATTTGGTCTCTTTAAAGTTTTTGTTTACTGCCTGTCTGGAGCTTTGACAAAGCTCTGTCATGCCCTTATGCTGATTACCTTCATGTAGAACAAGAGGTATTGACTAATGAATGAATGATGTGCAGTCCCTAAACCTTCCAGAGCAGCCTTAAAGAGCACTGTCTTTAATACACAGATTCTTCTTTCTCTCTCTCCCCACTACAGGCTTCTCTGCAGAATGTCAAGCAAAGATCGACACATTGATTCTAGCTGTTCGTCGTACATCAAGACGGAACCGTCGAGCCCTGCCTCTCTGACGGACAGCATCAACCACCACAGCCCCGGTGGCTCCTCAGACGCCAGCGGGAGCTACAGTTCCACCATGAATGGACATCAGAACGGGCTGGACTCACCTCCTCTCTACCCTTCGGCCACAGGGCTCGGGGGCAACGGGCCGGTCAGGAAACGGTATGACGACTGCTCCAGTACCATTGCTGAAGATTCACAGACCAAGTGTGAATATATGCTGAACTCGATGCCCAAAAGACTGTGTTTGGTGTGTGGTGACATTGCATCAGGGTACCACTATGGAGTGGCTTCCTGCGAGGCCTGCAAGGCTTTCTTCAAGAGGACAATTCAAGGTTGGTTATTCTTTAAACTTCTTTTCTTTCTTTTGCTCAAAGTGAACAAGTACAATCCTTGACTAAATGCTGTTAGAAATTCAGACTGACTGTACCTTTTCATTCTTCATAGTATTTGGTCCTACAGATGTTACTCATGAAAAAGACCCTTTGGGCTTCTTTGGGAGTTCCCTCTGTCACGTTAAGCCCACTACCACATTTACTTTGATTATGAAAAATAGAAAAACACTGAAGACATCTAGTGCACTTTCAGATTTGTTTTCTGTATGAGTTTCTCATGGATTCCCAGAAATGATTGTTGAAAGAAAACCGATTATTTTCTGAAGGTTGTAATGGATGCCTCTTGAACATACCTTCTGACTGGCACACAGAGATTGTGCTTAGGTTTTGCTCCTAGTTACACCACTACTGTACTTAAATTGTTACAGAAATCCAGTTTATTTTTGTTAAAGCACCAATGCATTTAAAATTGGAACAAAATGCTATGGTGTAGTGCTTTGTGCGTATTTAATAACTAGTCTTTCACCTATATGATATACAGAGGCCTTAAACAGGTTCAACAAATATCTGTAAGATCACATCCTAAGGAGAGTAAGTTGGCAGCTTTTGGTCTCTGCCCAGTACCTTGTACCAATCTGCTCTTGATACCTGTTACAAATACGCCACGTGTTTTGACATAAATTAGCGTGAATGGGATAATTTGCATGGCCACTTGTTCTAGCTTCAGAACCAATTGAGACAAAATAACCTACTTTGATATAGATATCGTCCTTTCAAGTAAAATTGAAGGTACTTTATTTAAGGAACATGAGGCCAAGCTTGGGATGTACAGAAGTATAGTGTCACGTTAAATTAAATTCAAACTTCAGAGACTAACATTAGGTTCCTAAGTCCAAATTTAAGCTCCTCAATAAAACCTGCTTGATTTTCATAGATGTTGATGACCTGAAATTCTCGGAAGGCAATGCAATCTGGTGGGGTACTTTTCTTTCTAAAAATGAGTTATGATAAGGACCGTAAAGTTAGTTTCAGTTTGTAATTTCACATAACCCCAAATTTGAAGCATTTGGTCAAGATTTCTTAAATATAGTGCTTCCATATTTAATGTACAATTAATAAGGAAAAATAATGAATGTTAAGTTAATTTACTCATTGCTGAGGCAATGGCCATTTTATTCTCCTCTCATCCATTTTGCTGCTGAGGGATTTGGGCCTTCTACCAACATGAAGTACCTATTTTATGAAGGCCATAGAGCCACTAAAAAGGGATGTTAGACTTTGGTTGTCCTAATGGAGCTGAATGTTACAATGTTTGCAACCCATAAACGAACATACCTGTGAAGACTCCAAGTGGCCTGAATTCATATGTAAAATGACTTCACATAAAGAAACAGTATGCTCATTTCAAGTTTGTTTTGGAGAAAGTTAAAAAAGAGGTAAGTGATTTCACTTGACCTTCAAGAACATATTCAGAAAAGCTTAAAAAATGTTTCCACTGAAGCAATTTGTATTTGTAAACTTCAAGCACCAACTTCAACTAGCAACTCTGTTTTTATAAATGGTATTTAATTGCTACATAGTAGCTGTCCTACAGAACTGAATTGATGCGTGATTATTTTAATTGTATTTTGGGCTTGAAAAAATGCCACAGAAACTTTAACTGACTGAAATGTTGACTTCTGGCAGTAATAGGCTGTCTGCAATTTTACACGGCACCACGACAGCAAGTTTCTGGGCATGGAAGCACAAGACAGGGACGTCATTCTCCAGATTAGCAACCTGGACCTGGCCACGCAGCTCAAGTTAGAACTGGCAGCTGTGCAAAAAGTCTCAGTACAGTTAGAGCACTAGCTGCATCAGCAGGTGACAGTGCTGTGAAGACAAAAAAAA
This sequence comes from Ibidorhyncha struthersii, assembly GCA_013398815.1. Classification (NCBI taxonomy): domain Eukaryota; kingdom Metazoa; phylum Chordata; class Aves; order Charadriiformes; family Charadriidae; genus Ibidorhyncha; species Ibidorhyncha struthersii. Next base: position 256,675 of record VZSZ01010037.1, read on the forward strand.
ATACGCAGTAAGGCAAAACCAAGCATCAGATGGAAAAACAATGATGAAGAAACTAAGAATAGGAAGTATGTTGCCATCATAATGTCATGGCAGCGTCTTCGCTAATGGTGCAGACTAAACTGATGCAACTACCAAGAGTTTTCGGATACCATCTGAAATAATGGAAGCTACTTACTTTGGTGAATCAAACCATGGATTGTGGTAAGTGACAAGAAGTATATAAGAAAAAGGTAGTCCTCATATATTGAATGGACAAATTGTACCTTTAAGCTTGCATGAAGGATAATTCCTTCAAGGTTTTTTTTTGCTCAAAATAATAGAATTTAGTCCCAGTGTTCCCAGAGGTTGTTCTTCCCTGTAACCGTTTCGCTTCCTGGTTCATATCACATTCTTTCTCTGTATGTTTTTAAAATAAGTTGATTACTGCATAACTGCAAATAATAAAACAGAAAAATGGAAAAAACCCAAGAAATTTATACCGAATAGTAAACCAGACTACCTGAAGAGTCAAATATTGTAACCGTGCATATGTAAGGATAACATGTCTTGGCTCAAAGAATTGTTTATTTTAAATGCTACTAATTTAATTGTGATGGGTACTTAATTATAGCTTCAGTGTAAAAGACCACTTAACTTCCCAAACCTTTCTTGTTTATCATTCATGAGTTACTAAATTAGCCTAGACTTTCAGAACCTAAGTGCTACTCCTGATGAAGTCATGGGCAAAACTGCCCTGACTTCAGTGAGAGCAAGGCTGAGCTGATAAAGTTAGATTATGAAGCACATCTTGTGTTCAAGTCAGGCCTGATGTCCTTTCCACTAAGTCAATGGGAGTCTTTCCATTCTTTTCATTTCAAAGGAGTCTTTTGAAATCCCAGTAGGTGAAAGCCACAGGCAGCTGTTCAGAGAGCCAGCAAAGTATCTGTACGCCACCAGCGTCTTGTATAAGGCAGAAGTGAGGTGCATCACAGGATACCTAGTAGCCCCTTACACAAAGCGAATTTTGCTCTAAGGTAGAGTATATACCTGTTTTTAAGGGTAATGGAGATTATCATTCCCTTTCAGATGACAGCAATTTAGTCTATATGTCTGTTCCTGGCTGACGGATTTCTCCTCCTCTTTTTCCTGCCTGTTGCAATCCCTGCTAATTTTCTTAAAAGTAAAGAAATTAAATGAACCCTGTCTCAAATTATAAGAAGGAGTAACTGTGTCTTTGAATATATATTTTTAACATAGCACAGAAATGTTTGGGGCTGTGGTAAAGAACGTGTAGATTATGATAAAAATCAAAAAATATTAGAAAAAATTAGAAACAAGAAATTACCTGGCTAAAAAACCAAAACAAAATCCACCAAAACCTCAACTCAATATATAAAATCGGTGTCGTCTTAGGTCATAGTAGAATCGAATGACGTTCTGCCCCTTTTTGTAACATACAAGGGATGGAAGAACTGGATGTTCTCTCTGCTCAGCCTGGTACTCAGTCAGCTGCAGCTCTCAGTTTGCTTCTGGGATAATTTACATGATGGCTGATTGCAAATGTCTCACAGAAGCACACACACAGCCAAATCTCCCCAAAATTGGCTTAACATCAGGGATAGCAGAAAATAGCAACATCTAAAAATAGTTCCAGGTCCATTGATTTTTAGGGTCTCTCCAGTTTTTGCTGTACACTGTATTATCTTGAAAACTCCAAGCTTTCATTAAAAGGAAGAGAGAAAAAAAGAATTTTCAGTTGTCAAGCTGGGTGCAAAGTCTTCTGTTCAGCAGAGAGGTCTTGTACTTACTAGATATTTTGTAGTGAATATTTAGTGTAAATACATTCCTCATAATTTTTGTTTGCTTAGTTATCATAAAGACTAGTAAGTACACATTTTGCATTAATAATATGTAATTACTCAGTGCCTGTAACTTAAGCATTTCTGCAAGTGGATTGAAATGGTATTCTTGCTTGCAGTAGAAAGATGATAGGACTTACAGATTCAAAGACAGTTCGCTATTTTGTTTTATTTTAAGCCTTCATCTCTATAAAATAATGGCCTACATCTAGACAACTTTCTTCCTCCCTCCTTCCAAATCTTCAGGATTGTTGTCTTTGGACTCTTTAAACTAGCAGGAAAAGGCAGTGTGAAAAGCCCAGGTATTGATATCTTGCCTTCCTGGTAAGGCTTGTTGCAAAAGTGTCAGAGCTTACTTACTATTTCCTTGGACAGTGTTTGAACGTTCCACACAAAAGCTAAAATATTTGGCATTCAATAGTCCTTGTAGTTCTTGGGCTTTGTTTTTTTTTTTGTTTCTGTGTTTATTTTTTAGTGAAAAACTGTTGGATGAACAGTGTTGAGACAGCAATCTTCTGTTTATATGCAGGATGAGTAAAGCAATAGGTAGTAAGAAGGCCTGCAATCATACCCTCACTGTCTCATTTAAGAGCTTTGTCCCTGAAAGTTGTTGCCTGTCCATGTCTTCTGACACAAGCAAGAAATATTCTGTCCTGGGAATACTGTTGTCATTTTGGTCATTATGTGAACTAGACCAAGTCTACCATCTCATTTTATGCTGTTCACTTAAGAGCCTTCAGTTCTACAGTTCTGCAGTAACATAGTTCCTGTGGTCTTCAAAGCCTACCCAAACTAGAAGCTAGATTAAACTGGTTTGTACTTTGTTCACCTTGTTGGTTACTCAAAGTTGTTTTTAATCCTTTTAGTGTTTAGGTTTTTTAACCGTCTTTAGAGTGTTTACTCGTTACTAAGCCAATTTGATCTGTAAATGTACAAACACTTTACAGTAAATATATATATATTTTTTTTTAATCAGGAAGTTTTAATCAGGAAAGTTAGAACTAGCTATGTAAATTCAGATAAGGTGACGTTTAAAATGGGCAACACGAAGTTCGATTCAAAGTTGCGCATGACCAAAGTGGCTTCCAAAGGTTAATTTGCATCTCTCAAAGCTGACTCCTATAATACTGCACATCATTTTTGTGGAGGAAATGAAAGAAAAGTAAGTAAGATTTTACGGCTTTTCAGCATCTTTACTGGTAGCTAAGATTATAGTTTTTTTTAATAGAAAGATAGGTTGGAGGCTTGCATCTTCGTGCAGTAGTCTGTGGACCTTGGATCTGGTGCAAAGATGGCAGCCCTCCAGTGAACCTAACACTAAATGTCACCTGAGTCCATCATTAACTGATTAAATCAATCACTTTCTTATATAAGTGAAAGTCTGTGCATCAGCATTTCTTTCAAAGAATATTTTAAGCAAGCAATGATAGATATCTTCCCTTTTCCCCTGATTTCTCTATGCCTGTGAGCCAACCAAACTAGTGAGCAAGTATTTTTAATTCCTTCCGACATGTCTTTTAATCCTTTCATAATGTCATTGTGTAACTATGGCAGCCAAACAAGATGAGACAATAAAATATAAACACGCTGAAATCTGAGAACCAGAGAGAAGTTTAAAAGTACACAGATGGTTCTATCCTTTTTACTATCTCTGCTTTCCTTACAGCCGTGTAAATTATATACTGCATTTAAATTATTAGGGAATAAGAATGAGCATCCTGATTTGTGCGTGGCTATTTCACATCTATCAGAAATACTCAGAAAGAGGGATGATTTACAAATAGTATGACTGATACAGTGCTATGTATCAATGCCATTATAATTTGGTCTGGATCTCTATTTGAAAGCTTCCAGCCCACTTATGAAGCTCTGTCTAGAAACTTAAGAGCCTGGAAACTGGAGGCATGTGAAGTCTCAGTTAGCTAGTGATTTATTTTAATGTTTCTAAAAGTTTTTTGATGACTTTTTTTTTTGGTTTTTTTTTGTTTTTTTTTTACTACTGTGAAAGTCATTTGGTTTGCAGATTTACAGACTGAGATGTTCTGTGTGTTCATAAACAGTGACAATTTTCCATTCTACCTTGGTAGGATGTATCAAAATCGACCTAGATAAAATACCACTGGGGACAAAACGTAGATGGTTCAGTCTTTCTGACTTGGACAACTCTTCAGTGACTCCCAGGCAGCAGGGAATCAGTTCTATTTGTGTCTTCAAAGTGTTCATTCTCTCTTAAGGTGACCTAAGTGCCCTTCATTTCTGTTGAAGATAAAGACATTGACTCCAGTGGCAATCAAAGATTGTTGGGCCCTCACAGGTGCCATTCCACACCCCCTAATATCAGCCTCATATTGAAAATTATTGGTGGTTTTTATGATGCTGGAAACCCTTCTACCTAAAGTTAGAGGCTGATGCAAAAATGTCATGTGGTCAGACCAACTAGCATCACCTTTACATTTTCCTTTTAAATCTCCATTCATGTTGCTTTCTAGGAATAAATAAATATATATAAAAAAAAACAAACAAAAACCCCCAACATTTTAGAAGTCCTAAGTATATTATAGTTCAGTAACATAGTACACTAGCTTCTTTTTAAGCAACTGAATGTAGTGGTTTCATTTAAAATGTACTTTTAAGCTGGCTGTGTCCGTCTGTCAAATACCATCTTACGCTGTAGAGTTTTTAAAAAACTCACTGCTTCTCTTGCGTTTCTTATTGTAACAGAAAAGGCAATACAAGCAACAGAGATGTAAGCATAATCGCTCATACATGGCCCTATCATTTTAAAAAAATATTTGAGACATTTAGGAACCAAATTTTCAAATGTTCTGTAACTCTGTGCATACAATGTTGTTTCTGAAGTAATCTGGGTGAAAAACTGTGAATACAGTCAACCTTAGGCTTAATCAGCTCCAGATGACATGTAGCAGAATTCATAGGTCTATAATTCATAGAGCTATCTACAGTATCAGGTGAATTCGTCTAAGGGTTTGTCAGTCAAAACTGGATTCAGTTAGGTTCAGATGCAACCTCATTCCAAGCTGACCCCATTTCTGAAACCATATCAATAAGAGTACTTTTACTTGTGAAAATATTTACTCATACTTAAATTCAGTTGAGTTCTGACTGCGAAGTAGGGAACAGAGTCTGCAAGAACTGAAACTTTAACCTGAGAGAAAATATTTTTGCTTTCCTCAGTTCAGCTTTGCTAAGACCTAAAAACATCAAATACATTTTTAAGTCCATCTGGGACATTTTCTCTATCCTTCTTGTCCTAAGTTAGCCTGTTACTCTTTATTTCCAACCGCACGTACTTCTCCTCAATTTTTCAGGAACTATTATTTTCTGTTCTGGATGGATTATATATCAAGGTGTGACCTTGTGATTTGCTCTCTGTGTTGGCTTAGATGCTCCTGTCTCTCTTTCTAAGACTTCTCTTTTAGTAATTGCCAGAAGACCTATGGCTGTAATCCTGGTTACCTTTCATTTTCCGGAGTTTTCATGCATGCTAGTGCACAGACAAGCAGGTGTATTCCTTTGGGTCTGTAACCCAGGAAAACAGAGCATGAAGGTGGTACCTGGGGTAAATCTCACTGCAGAAAGACGTAAATCCACTGATTCTATTAAGAATAATAAGAATACTTGCTTTTTAAATACAAGTTTTTGAAAAAAGGTATTAGGTTACAGAAGCTCAAAGACAAGGTTTGGGAGAAAAATGGGGCATTATTTGATATAAATAAAGAGATACTGAAATACAGTTTCATGAGCTGATTGGGGCATAAAATTATTACATTGAAGCAATACTTCAGCATTCCTTCTGCTTTTATAAGTGGCTCATGGCTACTCTTTCCAAACCCATATTCACCCTGTATCTCAGTCTTCCTCGTGTCTTTTATTTGTCAAGATTTTCTGAGCATATTCCAATAGCTCATAGCAATCCTTTTACATCTTTAGTGTTACAATATCAAATATTGTAGAGTGAAAAGGGAAATAAAGCTTCTGATAAGAATTGCTGTCTGCAGCTTCTATTCTTTTAGTATTTCTGGAAGAGAGACCCCTGTTTCAGTCTGTCCCACAGACTGGAGACGGTTTCTAGAGCCAGCTGCACACTCTTGATATCTGTGAGGTTCTAAAGTTGTAACTGTTGATGACAATAACTTCATTTGGGATAAGATGCCAAGGCATAAAGCTCAGTGCTTTCAGTGGCCTCTTCTTTGTCATGGTTCTCACTCCTCCTCTTGTGTTACCTTGAGTGTCACTGTTCCTTCTGTGCGAGAAATGGCCAAAATGGTCTTGAGAATCTTGGCTAAGTCCAGTTGATTGCCTGGCTTGCAAAGCCATCGAGTAAGTCCTGTGCCATTAGAATCGTACTATGTCTCCACATCTCATTCAGGTAACCTCCAAACCTCAGTTGTGAGATGAAAAAAATGACATCTTGGCCCACTTGTCCTCAAGCTGTGTGTAAAGATCTGACATTCTGAAGCATCTAAAAACAGAGCCAGTTATGCAGCGTTTTAGCAGTTCACCTGCTATCTCAAGATCAAATGGCATCATATTCTTAGTGAGTCAGTTGCTCTTGATAGGCACCGTGTGTTAGAAGTATTTTCTCATCTTATGGCTGAGATAATACAATTTTAAAAATTAGTAGAAAAAAGGAACTGTTTTTAAATAACATTCCTCAATGCACAAGGAGAGAAAAGGTACTAAGGGTGGCATAAATCCCATTGTATTATTATAGCACAGGGCAATGTGTTTGGGGAGTGAAGATTTGACATATATTTTTATTTTCAAACGTCATACTAATTTACATTACTCAGGCCTTTAACTGCCAAACTGTAAAAGACCATTACGCTGCTGAAAGGAATATACAAATTATCCCCTGGCACTTCAGGCAAGAATTTTACATATACGCTGTTATTGTATCAGCCAGCTAGCTGCACGATTCTATTAAGGAGTAAGTGAGAAAATTATATTGCCTGCAAACTAATTGTACAGAAGACTCTGAAATAAGTAATCAGAGCCCAGTTCTTTCTGAAAACCAGCCAGGAGATATTATAAATTGCTCGATCGTTCTTGTCAGTCCAGTTTAAAGACTCAGAGCTGCCATGTTGATTTTGTTCACTGTATAACACAGCTACCTCTCCAACTTCTGACAGGACTGGGCAAACTCAACTTATATGCTTACTAGCTGCTCAGTTTCAGCCTCTAGCATCATGCAGTAGACAAGTAAATGGTAGAGCTTTGTTCCAAATCTTCTTCATTGAAATAAGATGCAGATCTGAGCATCTTGAATGGATGCAGTGTACCTATGAGATTGTGCAGATTCCCAAACACTTCTTAAAATTATTTCTGTTTCTTTATTTTTAGTGTATAGAAGTAAATAAGAAATTATGAGAGCTCTAATGACCTGCAATGTGCAGTAAATTTATTTTTTTTACCCAATGTATCTACTAGTGCTTCGAGTGCTAGGTGAAATGCATTTTGAGCATGATTGATATGCAGGTATATGTCCATTGCAAAGTTCTATGAGCTTTTGAGTTTTTTTAAGGAAAGCTCACTGACAGAAATGGTATCTACCCATGGGGGTATTTGATAAAATAATGCATTCATAAGTGAAGTGGTGACAAAATGTTAGTTTCCTTGAACTCTTACTGTGGTCTAGCCATATTCTAAAATGCTGAAACACTTAAGGGGAACCATCTACACCCATAGGTAAGATGTGGATCTTTGCTGCAATAATAAATCCAGTTACTGTAACTCTACTGAGTTTGTTGGAGGAACTTTTCCCAACATCTTCCAAGTTTATTTTCTAACATCAAAAATTAAGATGGAACATCTGCTGTAAAATATAATTCATTAAAGTAAAGCAGCCTAAATTGATAGGACAAGATTCCTGCTCTAAGCTAAAGTACTGGAATCTAAGTGACTGGAATAATAGCTTATTTTAGAGTTCTTTAGGTGGCAAGAATTTGCAGGAAAAATAACTTGCGTTGGCTGTACATAATGTGCTGCACGCTACAGACTCTTGCTGTGTTTCACAGGATTTTGCACAAGACTGAAATGTCAGGATATGGATTAGAAATGTCTGCTTAGGGAAATAAGCAATCTTGCTTGTATTTTTCTGGTTTTGAGTACTACTTTTTGGTGTCGACATCTGTACCTTTGTCATCTGTGCCTTTGCACAAGGGCTCTGGCTATAGTGGGAGTGCCCAATTTGCCTTGGTACAGAGCTTTGCTGCTTGAAGTTCTGTGTTGTAATCTCGATCTTGTTTTTGATCAAGATCATTTTTGATCTTGTGCGAAACATTTCTGATTCCCTGTTTCTTTTTTTTTTAAATGGGGATGATAATACATTTATTACTATAATATGATGAAATTAATTAGATACAATTTGTGAATGTCTTTGAAGGTCTCCCTGTGTAGTGGTTGTGCCTCATGAAGAATGCCTTGTTAGAGTGCGAAAGGTTAATGTGAATCTTTTTTTTAAGCTTGCCCTTAACATCCTTTCCTACATATCCTTCTAGAAGTGTTATTTTGTAACTTCACTAACGCATATCACAAAGAAGTTTTGCAGGAACTGTTGTGCTGAATTTCCGACCCACCATATCCTTCAGTTTCTTAAGCAGCTTTCGTATCAGGAACTAGGGAAGGGGAAGACGACTAAAGTGAAGTTTGAGTTTTGTCAACAAGAACCATTAGCATTCAGACATACCAAGATCTGTTTTACTCACCAGCATTGCTAAGTCAGCCATGCAGCAATGTTCAGGAGGAATAAAGCCCGCAAAGGCCTGAAAAGGTTGTGCAAAGTATGCTGGGTGTATTGGCAGAATATACATTGCACCACGCGGACCTCCTTTATCATAAATACTTAACCAAATTTCAATAGATGTAAGTGGTTTAAGTATTACTTCCTGTTGAATTAGTGGTTGCTGAGCATTTGAGTCTTTGTGCAATCCTGCAATCCACTAATGTGATATTTAATGAGGAGACATCAGTCTGGAGAAAGGTAGTCAATATAAATCAGTGTTTACAAAGTGTGATTAACTCTGAAATATTTCATCAATGCTGTGGTCCCAGGCAGACTCTATGCTAATTATTAGAACCTGCGCATGTTTCAGGGGACTTTGACGGACCCTGAGTGCAGCAAACATGGAGCAGCAAAATTGCAATTATGCTCGGACTGTCTCTGATGACAATTTATGCATTTGGTGTGATGACCTCTTGCTTCCCAAGAGGGCAATAAACAGAATGCATTTTCATTAAGATACTAATGCACTTAATCACAGGGGGAAAGGGTTAGAAAGTAAAGAAATACCTTTAAAGCAAGATGTGACAGGCTGATGGGGAAGATACTTTATTTAAAAGTCAGTTTCCTCGTGAAACTTCTGACTGCTGCAAAGTCTGTCATACTGAATGTAGTCATGGGTAATAGGATGCATGGCTGGGCAGATGAATAAGCTGAGCTAAGCTGTTTTATGAGAAGTGCAGTGGTACTAGGGCAAAAGGGAACAAACATTCTCCCATTTGGACTTGGATACCCAAAGACGTAATTTTAAAAAATGTAAAGAAAATTACTCGTGGGTATTTTACCCATTAATTTTTAGAGTTTTTTTTTTTCCTTATTTTTGAGGATAAATAATATGTACTAAACAGTAACAAAAAAAAAAAGGAAACACTAAGTTGCCCAGGAGGGCTCACATTTAAGGTTCTAGCTTGTTGTAGGCCTTAAGGAGAGTTGGAATAGGCAGAGTCAAGCATCTCCCCCATTTTCTGTTGTTCAGACAACTTGGTAGGAATGATCCTATTTCTGATGCCTCTCAGTACAAGAACTCTGTCTATAGAGAGAAGGGAAGATGTCCTGGCTGAGAGATCTGACCCAGCAGCTGCTGAATGTGCTAGATGTGGTGGTAGCATTGCTAGTGAGCCCTGCCTGATACACTGTGCCTGCTGTTGTGGGAGGAGAGGGGTGAAGCTCTGTAGTACCTGTTACAGTTGATTGTGCAATAAAGCACAACAACCTACTTCTTGTATTCTAGACAAAGAAAGACTGATGAAATTGGTGGAAAAAAAGGAAATGAAGAGTGCTCAGGCTAGGAGCCTAAGCATGTGGGTCAGTACAGACAATAAATGACAAAATTTCCTTCTCCTACAAGCAGGAATAACCTATGTGAAGGATTTGTCTAGGGACTATGTATAGAGCCAGACACAGACTCACATTACTTGTGGGTTTGTATTTATTTTTTTTTTAATATAGCTGTCTAGATGAAAGAAGAAAAAGCCAAAAAGCCCATCCTTTAACTTGGCTTTTCATTTTTACTTGAAAGGTGTTTCCTTTCTATAGCACTGTTTACTCTTTATATATTCCAAAATTAAACATAACAGCAATTGTATGAGTACTTTATATATCCATTGTGTTGGTTATTCAGTGATTCTGAATACCTCTCTCTTCCTGTACTTTCTGTTACAGGTAATATAGAATACAGCTGCCCAGCAACAAATGAATGTGAAATCACAAAGCGCAGACGCAAGTCCTGCCAAGCCTGCCGCTTCATGAAGTGTCTAAAAGTTGGCATGCTGAAAGAAGGTAAGACTGGTCAAGTCAGTATGTATCTCTCTTGAAACGCATGCAACAATTGTAGGGCAATCAGGAAAGAAGAGAGATCGGTGAGTGTTCTAATCTGTTACTGTAAAAGCAATTTTCATGTATACTTGCTCTTCCTGATAGTCTGTTTCTAAGCTGTGGAATCACGGTGTACCTAAATAGAGTTCATCTTCCCTGGAATATGTCTAACTATGTGTAGTACAGCAAAATTGTACCCTGGTGTTCAGTCTCTTTCAGTAGGTAACTAACAGAATAACCATCAGAATATATCCTCTCATTTTCCTTAATGCTTTAACATTATGAATTCTCAAAGATTTCTTTCCTCCATTCCTTATCCACTGTTAGTCTGTCCAAGTTTTGGCAGAAACACACTGTGCCTTCTTTTCCCTATTTTCACTTGGTCTTCCTTTCATCAGGACAAATGAAAGGCTTAGTTCTCAATTAAACAAGTATAAATATTGAGTATTATGTCTACTGAATTTACTGTAACTACACTGGAGCAAGTTAAGAGGACAATAATAAGAAGAGGACAATCCATCCCTTCTTTTTTCTTTTTTCTTTTTTCTTTTTTCTTTTTTCTTTTTTCTTTTTTCTTTTTTCTTTTTTCTTTTTTCTTTTTTCTTTTTTCTTTTTTCTTTTTTCTTTTTTCTTTTTTCTTTTTTCTTTTTTCTTTTTTCTTTTTTCTTTTTTCTTTTTTCTTTTTTCTTTTTTCTTTTTTCTTTTTTCTTTTTTCTTCTTTTTTCTTTTTTTTTTCTTTTTCTTTAGCGTTTGAGAACCCCTGCCCCTCACTGTAAGTATATGTTGAGTGTTTTAATTCATCAGTTACATTTTTAAGATACCAAATAACAGGTAAATATAAGAAAATGTTTCCGAGAAACAGTACTATCTCACCTAGTACCTGATTCATCAATGTTACAGAAAGAGGCAGTTCCTTAAATCTTGGTCCCCTTCTATGAGTTTCTATTGCTGTTAATGTATATGCAAAAATATGCTTTTATGTGCGTGTATTGTATACATTATTATTATAGTGCACTGTTATCCAAGAAGGAATAACAGAGGATGTCATGGACTTCTGAGCTAGATAACCTTTTAAAATAAAATCAATGTAATGTTTTCTAAATACTGTCTCCAGTGGAGAGTACTTTGTGTTAAGCAACCACTTTAAAATAGTCCCATGCAGTTTTGCTTGGTCAGTGCTTAAAAAGTCAGCTTTAATAGATGGCTGATTTTTGCAAATCATTTGATAGTAATTTAAAACAGGTTTAAGTATACATCTACCAGGGTAAAATCCAAGAGCAACATAGACCAGTGGAGAGATGATGGACAAATCAGGCCTATCACGCACCTACAGACATATTCTTATTGGATTATAGTTACTAAGAATAAACCTTGTTCTGTGCAACTGCTTTGGCAGATGCTATGATCCTGTGAGCCAAATCCTGCTGTCCTTAGTCTTACTTGAGCAAAACTCCTGTCAGATTCAATGGGGATTTTGCCTCAGTAAGAACGGCAGGATTTGACCCTCTCTTCCAGTGGTGATGGGAGGGCTTTTTACTTGCCAAAATCCTCATATAACTGACCGCTAGGAGCAGTTACTTAAAGGTTAAATTGTGATGCTTAGATAAACTATAGAAAGAAAGGAATGTGTGAGTATGGCACCTTTCGAAAGGGACTGTGCTTCCTAACATCTTTTTTTAGTAAGCTAAGACCCCATATCACTAGTAACCTAATATACAGATATATTGAGCAACTTGTTTGGAAACGAAACAGTGCTACCAAGAGTACATACAGGTGAATTGCTTTAGACTTTTTTGTTTAAATTCTGGGAGCACCGTTGCACTACCATTAACATAGATATTTTAAAAAATCTAGTCTGTGTGCAGCTCCTGGGACTGCACAAGGAAATTAAGTGACTCTTCTATAAATGAGTAATTAGCTCAGTTACCAAAATTGTGCACAGATTTACTATGTTTCTGCACATTATTTGGTAATTGAGATAATTTAGTTAAACAATTCAGGTGCGCATTGTGATTCAGATTTTTTGCATGAATGATCATTGTCTGTGGATACAAACTGGTCCCACAAGTTTCCTTAATCAGAAGTTCATAAATTGTCTACCCTAAAAGTACATACCTTTTTCTGAAAGTTCTACAATGACAAAATAAGTAATTCCTTTGAAAAGAAGGTTCCTTTGTTAGCCCCACTCCTGGGCACATCATAGTTCTTCCACTCTTATAGTGTGAGTTTTCCTGTCAAAACACAGTAAGATTTCTAGTTATTTTTAGTCACTGAGTCTTTTCATCTAGGGCAGATTTAGCCTACCATCTTTTCAGGTATTGTTTACCTACCACCTAATAGGACAACCTAAAAGAACCTACAAGGGTGTTTTGTTTTCTTTCCTGCTTTTACTTTTTGAAACCATGCTCGTTCATTGTACAATTTTAGGACTGTACTTGGAATAGAGATTACTTTTTTTCTTTTGTTCTTGTTGGAAGGTAGTTTTGGAGACAGGTGGTGTTGTTTTTAGCTATGGGACTGTCTAGAGATGAGTTTTTGACTTTCGATTTGACCACATCCTTTATGCACAGAATGAAGAAAGATGATATACTTCTTTCATGTATAAAGTGGTGTAAGGTTAATGCTTAGCATGGACTTACACTGAGCTGAAATAATTCCTATTGTATCTTAAATGTTTCTTTATGTACAGACAAGGATTTCGGTCCCATGCAGCATGTCAGAGATCATGCTGCAGTAAATCTATTCAAATGTAAACCTGTTCAATTCAATTACCAGGTTATAATAAAATTTGCTGCTGCAGCCTCCACGTTTGTCACAGCAGTCTCTACATGCTGATGGCACAGCATGCCTGGAAATTGACAGCCTAAATCTATTTACAAAAAAAATTTAGCTGCAGACCTGAAATAAAATCAAGTTTAAGCAGCTTTGAAAGGAGCATCGTATTCCTTACAAGAACTTCTGCACATCTGCCAGTGTGCATCTTCTCCAGAAATCTTACCCTGTTAGTGGGGAGTTTTCTTCTAGAAATTTTCCTTAACAATCAGTTTTTAAATGTAATCCTAAGTGAAACAATTACCAGACATTGCTCTCCCCTTCACATTTGGAAGGACTTTTTTATTACATTGTCTTTTGTGAATTGTCATACAAAATTCATGATAGAAATCACAGTGCCTGGAAAAAGATCCTGAGTTTTATTTTAGCTTTTAGGGCAAGGTCTGAAAACCACTTACAGCAAATATATAGAGTGGCTTCTTTTATGATAGCTGCATGTTACATTGTTTATTGTGGGAAGATAATGATGCTTTTCATCCAGCATCCAGTGTTTCTGTGGGAGACCTACCGTTAGACATTTCGGGCCGTGTTTTGGGGTCAAACCCTGGGAGGGACTTGGATCTCTGGTCACATGTAATACAGGGTGGAGAGGGGAATTTCTGCACATATTCTCAGGGATGTTGGCAGGGCATAGCCAGCAACACCTAGATCAAGATTCTTAACAATTTTCTGGGCCAGAAGCTAGGGAAAGAAGGGTAAAGCTGGGCTGAGCTGGCATAGGATTGGAGTCCGGCCTCTTGTCTGCACCTCCTTTTGAGTAGCACAAGAAAGTTACTACAGGCTGATCCAGAGGAACACTTTATTTTCGTTTAGACCACAGGCTGTTATTTGAAAATATGTGTGAGTGTATGGAGGTTTTTCGAGTATGTGTTATGCTTCATACAGAAGCATTCAGCAGATGCTGATCAGCTTTTAAGCACATGACAAATATGAGAGTGTGATACCTTCATTTACTTTCTTAGGTAATGGTTATTAGCAGCACAGCAGAATACACGTTACTCAAAAAATTCTACTTTTTTCTATTTTTAATTCTATGTGTTAATATTATGAAAAATCAGATTTTCAAGGATCATGGTTCTTCTGAAATACAGTTTCTTTGTGCTTGTGTTTTGGTGGATTCTCTCAGATTCACAATAACATGTGAAACAACATGACGATTCTTGTGTAGCCTATGGAGAAACTTTTCAAAACTATCACTAATGATTTCTTTAAATAATACTGCAATTGCTAAAAGGGGATGGGAAACAACAATTTGACCTTTTTAAAAATGAAGACTTTAAGACATTATCTAGTTTTTGGTTCTATTGGTTTATAGTCAGTCCTTTAAGTTTATCCTTTCAAATGCTTTGGAAGCTGGTCGTTAGTTTGCTTGAAATGGTAGAAATCTATGTTTATGTGCAAGACTGGGTGTTTTAGCTATTTTCCTTTTTATGCAGCTAGTTGGAGTGAGAAAAAGGGGTTGATTTTTTTTTTTTTTTTCATAAGAAGGAAAAATGGAGGTAAAACTACATAAGTTGATACGGGATATCACGGGTAGATATCTGACTTTTTTTCCTGTTGCTAGTCGGTCTGGTTGAATTCTACATTTAGTCTTCCATTAGTACTATATGCCTTTTAATACTATCTGTGGGACTACTTGCTAGCTTGTGTCTGTGATAGAAGGTAAAATTTCAAGCTTATTATACCACAGATCTTGCTCAGAATAGCTGCCCACATGAAATAACTCCACTGGAGTAATTATTCCAAAATAAAATTACTTTTTGTTTCAAATGCAGCGTTCATGTAACTATTTTTTCAAGAGGTTAGTCCTTATGTTTCAGTTTCCTCTGTGGAGGCAAAGCCAAAGCCTCAGTTTTGTCTGTCCCTATATTGTAGCAATGTTAAAAATTACAGTTCAGAGTGGCTCTAACGCAGCTTTTAGACTATCTGAAATGTTGTCTATCCTGTATTAGCTCTTGCAGTTCTGAGCAGTGCTAGTTCATACTTCTTACAGGACTGTTGACACCAAAACATCTCCCTTACATCTCTGATCTCTGATATCTGGATGTTTTCAGAATTTTTAATGGATTGTTCACAGTGGCTGATACGCATTGCTTGTTGTTTCGGAAAGTGGAGTTCATAAGTGGGTGATAAATAAGGAAACAAATTTAAGTTTATTTGAAAAGTAAATTATACCATAATGAAATGGCAGAAAATTTGGGTTGCTTCACATAGGTATGTTTGTATTTTCCTTATGAATGGCCTTTACAAATTATCATCAGCCACTTTGTACCCAGTTAGAATAGACAGAGTGACAAAATTCCAGCTTAATTAGTCCAGCTCTTAAAAATGGGAGGCCAGATCCTCACCTACTATTAATGGAAGCTGGTGGAGCTACATTAGATTGCTCTTCATTTGGCAGGTTTAGCAATCTATGCTACAGGGAAATCAGCAATATACCTTTTCATGTCTGTGAATCTTCACTGTTGCTGGTATGTTAGCAGTCATTCAGGATCTAAAATATCAGAGAATCAGAGAATGGTTTAGGTTGGAAGGAACCTTGAAGACCATTGAGTTCCAACCCCCCTGCCATAGGCAGGGACACCTCCCACTAGACCAGGTTACTCAAAGCCCCCTCCATCCTGGCCTTGAACACCTCCAGGGATGAGGCCTCAACAAAAAAATAAATGAATAAAATCTCTCCAAGCTCCATCATCTAGTAGTGCTGACTTCAGTGTAACACTTCCCATCATAGTAGTGCTGTTAGTATATTGTGGTTACATTCCTCACTGAGTAGCCCTTAACACTTCTTATTCATTAGCTTACTTGTTTTTGTTTTTTTTTTAAAAGGTTTCATACAGTTCCTCAGAGTGACTTCAGCATCCCTGGGGCAGTGTTAAGGCAGTAGTCAGAATCTGCCTTGTGTGTAAAGAAATTCTGTATTTTCCTTCATTTTTCCAAGTTTTTTTCCTTAAGCACTGATCTGAATAAAAGCAGTTACTGACACTTTCTAAAATGCTTGAGCATTTTACATGGTCACAGTACTGTAATGAACCAGAAGATGATTACACGTCAGTTAAACTTTTTCTTAACATGCTAAAATTGGGGTTCTCTAAAGTATTTTTGCTTCACGCTTTGAGAGATTTCATTAATTCAAATATTAAAATACATTTGTTTAAAGAGGTATGTGTATTTTAAAGCATAAATTACTGAGTTTATTATGCAGAGATTACCATATGAACATCTTTGGCTTGTGTTAAGCACCAGATCGGATTAAATTATCATATTGATCCTTTCTGGTTTTGACAATCTATGAAAATGAATCCGATACAGCAAGGAGAATAGGCAGCTTGAGTTTACTCTTACGTAAAGAGATGCATGATCTGCACAGGAGCAGATTAATGGATTCTCTCTCAAAATAATAAATAAAACTAAGCAATCCTCTTTATAACTAAAAATGTGTTATCACCTATGTTTTGAAGCTAGTGAAAAAGCCTGCTTAATAGGATTCCTCCTAACAACATATCCTTTGAAAAGACCTGTGCATAAGACATTGCCAAGGTAAATTTCTCTCACAAGTCTAATACCATTAGTCTGCCAAGAAGAAAGCAGAAATTATTGTGGAGGAAGTTTTAGTTTCTGCTGCCTTCAGAAATTAGAACAAAGGGAAGGAGAAAGCATTAATGATATTCAAAGAAAATATTTCTGTACAGGATGATAGTTAATAGAACGGCGTTGACCTCAGTGGTATTTCTTATGCTCTCTATTGTAACGTTACACTTAAGGAGCTCCTTCATTAATGCAGGATATTAAACAAAACTCCTGTGTTGTAACATCAAGAGATAACACAGTGCGTCTTCTGTTGAAGTCTTTTCTGAATATCAACCTTTTTCTATGTTTCAGTGTATTATGAGGGAGTTTGGGTTCTAGTGCAGATATTATTTGGAAGTGTCTCTTATCTTCTTCTTTCCCTCCTTTCCCCCATCCTCCCCCTCCTNTTTCTTCCCACCTTAATTTCTCCCTTCCCCTCCCTTTTATTTCTTCCTTCCCCTCCCTTTTATTTCCTCCTTCCCCTCCTTTTCTTTCCCCCATCCCCCCTTTTCTTTTCCCCTTCCCCCTTGCACTCCTTTTTTTTTCTTTCGTTCAACCTGTGCTTGGTTTAATATATACTGGGACCTGTTAAATCTCCTTGAAAACAATAGAAACTAATCTCTAAGTGTTGTTGGTGTTCATAAGCTGGCCTCTCTCTTCCTAACCAAAATGTGGTCTGATAGCCCAGTTCACACATTAGAACTGACAGCCCAATTTGTCTGCCCTAAAACACGGCTCATGACTATCCACACTCTGTAACTGATGAGGAAGGACAAACTATTCAACTGCTGGTTTGTGAGCTCAAGCAACTAGCATTTCCATTCATACATTAAAAAATACTCAGAAAAAGCAAATATTGGAGATGTGAATGTTCTTTCTGGGTTTAGAAATCACACTAAAGTACCTACAGCTAAGACCAGCTGTTGGCCTCCTGAGAAGTTCTCACAGTGCTTGTGTTGCAGTGTTGTGCCAGTCTGGTTTATGTTCTGCCTCTGAGCATTTTTGGTCCCCATAATCTCATTGGGAATGGAACAGAGAAGTCCCAGCAATTCACTGGACTCAGTCCTTAAATAAAATTTCTCTCTTTATAGATAGAATTTTGTTTTGCAGTTGTCCCTTTACACATATACTCCACTTTCATAAAGGATGTGGTATGAAGTGAATGTAGAGAAAGCAGTATCATTCATACGTCTGTGTTTGAGAACTATTTACATTTCTTGGCTTTCCACAGATTTAAGAGTGTACTTTGTTACATGTTAGCATCCGCAGATCTGGGTTCAAAGCTGTTTGTTGGCCTGCTCATCTGCAGCTTCCCTGGGATTAGATGTTAGGCTTGATTCTGCTCCCACAGTCAGAGAGAATCCCAGTGACTGCAGTTGTTTGCAGGGTCAGGCAAGCATCAGCGAAGAATGTGTTCAGCCTATAGTTACTTTGTAGTTTTGTAATTAAAAATAGTGAGTTTGAAAGATTTTGAATGGGATTAAAATCCACGGTATTTTTCTTAATGCACATACCTCAACTATTACTTCCTCAGAATTAGAAGGAGTAGGTTCTGCAGATTCACGTTAAATTGGAATACCGTTAAAAATTAATCACTTTATGATGAGAAAATGTTAGTACAATCTAAGGTTGTTAACTGAACATCCTCATTTGTCATATTTCTTCTTTTGATCCTTAAATAAGGAAGCAGTATTTTTCTAATTTTCTAGAAATTATTATTCCTTTTTTTAAAAAAGATATTCAGTGGATTTAGCCTCTGTGAACATTTGCTTATGCACTGAAAGTACAGTGACAGCAATATAAGTGATAAGGGAAGGTAGAGACAAGTCTGAAGGATGTAGGACTGTGTAAGATATGGCATCTTTTCCCATGAGCTCCCAGACAAATAGCTGCCTTACATTCTTGGTCTCTGCCACCCATAAACACATACATCAATATGGCACTGCCATTTATTGCAGAGTGCTTGTATTCATGTACATGGGTCCTGCCCTATATTAAATAGGGGTCATTTTGCAAAAAGTGCCATTAATGTTACTTGTATTCTTCACTTTTCTCTGTTTCTGCAGTGCAGATATTTGCACAACCCCTGCTTGAGGGAAGTAGGTTTAGCACCTCAGGTAGAAGGTGCATTTAGCAGTGATGCGTATGTACATATCTCTAAGATGCCACTTTGGAGCCAACCTCTTTTTGTATTTTGCTTAGCCCTTACTTGGGCAGCACTCACATCTCCTCAATAAGACTTCCCCTGTGTGAAATCTTAGTAGAAACAACAGGCTGTATGGTAGGATTATTTGAGGTGAAGTGCTGAAATGATGTAGGTGCTGCTTAATAGAAGCCATGCGGCAGGTGTACAGGCAGACTTTTGCTGCATGGGGTGGATTGGCACCAGAAAGCTTGGAGGTTGAGGCCTCTTCACTCAGCCAAAGCAATGAACGTGTTGAGAAGCACTGAGATTACTATCTACTGTTGTTACCTCTGACCTCCTATAGCGCTATCCCTCAAATGTTTCACACTTCTAAATCTTTGCTGTCCTCCAAAAAAAAGTTTGAGTCAACATGGTTTATTGGGATGTTAATGTAACTAAGCCACAGTCTTCTCTATGGTCAGTTGTTGTCCTTTTTTAAGCTGGAGGTGTCTTTACCAGTGGTGAGTCTTTGTCACCTCTACTCACTGAGTCACTGTGAGGCTGGAACATTATTTCATTTGCAGTTTGTAATGCATCTTTTGTGGTTGAAAGTCAAGAGCCTGAAATCTGAAATAAACGTTATCTTCAGCAGTGAATTGTCATTATGTCAAATTTTGCCGTGCTTACTAGCTATTCTAGTAATAGATCTCATCTAACTAGCCTTTTCTTTTTTTTTTTTTCTTTTCCTTTCTTTTTTTTCTCGTTGGATATTTATATGACAAAAAAGGGAAGCTGTGGTGGGAGTCTGTTTCCCTTATAATAGGGACTTAATATAGCTACTGATCTTTATAAATAAAAACCATAGCTTTATTTTAAGCCTCAATAGTCTTTTATTAGATTGATTCTGCAGAACGTCAAACACAAGCTATGTTAAATACATTCACTTACTGAATAATATCAATATTTTCCTGTTTGCTCTTTATTGTTCTAACAAGGTTAATATGTTTATCTGTTTTTCTCTTCTTAAGCATCTGGGTTTAGTTCTCAGGATCATCAGGTATAAGATCAGATGTCAATTTGATTTACACTTTTAGTGCAGCAGATCCAAAATCAACACTGTATAACTTGCTTGCATGGGATCTTATTGCAGTCCACGTTAAAACGGTTAATTATTAAAAGAGTTAATTTAGAGAAATTAAAATACTTTGTAAAAGAAAGTCTGCGTGATACTGTTCTATAATCACCTTAGCTCCAGTCTGTGCCCTCAGTCACAGAATTGTTGGTGTGCTGGAAATATTCTGCAGCAAAACTGCTTGACTAACAAGAGAGAATGTTGGTAACTTGCTGCATGCTGAGCACATGCAGACCCTAGGAAACAACAAATAATACAAGAGCATCATCTCATCTTTTGTCTCCTTTTCTTTCCTTTTTCTAGCCAAGAGGTAGTCCATATAGTAGTGCTGTTCTTGTCACTTTTAGTCAGCCATATCAAAATTATTCACTGCATCACAATTGCCCTTTGTCTCTTTCTAATGTTCCTTTTCAGTCCTGGGGGTGTCTGACTGAAGAAAGGCTTTCCAGATGGGCCATGTCTTTTGTTCTGGTCTGAATCAATCAACAGATCAGTCTTATATCATTTGTTAAATAGTTGTACAGCCACATGTTGCTTTTTATGACAACCTGCCAGACTGGGTTTACAATGGTGTCCAGTGTCTACATTTCCTAAGTTGTATCTCATTTTCATATTTTCTGTACTTCAATGAAAGCTTAAGAAACGGGCACCTTAGATTCCATTGTGTGGCCAGTCCCCAGGGTTATCCCCTGAAACATGAGAAGAGGAACATATTTGTCCTAAGTCACCAGAACTACTGCATTTCTGGATATAGTTTGCGGAATCAATAAGGTAAGATGACTTAAGAGATGGTATAAATACACTTTGGATCCAGATTGAGGATACCTGCCCATGCTTATTGAATGCGAGGAGAGGTCTTACTCTGAACTGATAAGTTCACAAGACACTTGCTGGTTTCCCTGTCAAATTTTTCATGAAAGCTCTTAAGCTTCCAATTTCAAGACAGATGAGACTGCTAAATGTTGAAATAGGTCAATGAATGTTTACCTTAAAAAGTAGAAAGCTGCTTTAAAATACCAGTTTAAATCTATTGCTTTTGTGAATTCTCACTCAAAAATGTACTAGAAAAGTTTCTGCTAATTTATACCTCGGATGATAGATCAGGCTGAGAAGGGAAGCTCTTATTATACTGATCTTATTACAAAGGGACTGAATAGGCTTTTCAACAGCCCTCAAGAGCATCACCCAAAAGTACAAATATCTGACTGTATTCCAGACAAAAAGAGAAGTTCAAACACCTTTGAGTCTGGTGTGTACAGGTGTAACCTTTGCTGATGCTTTTTGTGAGACAGAGCATGCCACATGCCCCATTGCTTGGTCTTGTGTGAGATGCAAAGGAATGCAGTAATCAGAGAACAAAGCCACAGACTAGCTAAGATGGCATAAGATTCTTCTTTCTTCTCTTTTTATCTTCTCTCATTTTCATGATTTTCTATTCTTTTTCGTCTTCATACCACATTCGTGTCAGAAGAATGCTGATGAGAAAATAGTTGCTGCAAGCACGTAACCTCCAGGCAGTCTCTTTCTGGCCAGGTGGGAGAGAGAATCATTAATTTCTTGAGGTTCTCGTTACCTCACCTGCACTGTTTTGTGAGTACTAGTCAGGCTGAATGAGTGTATTTTCTCCTGGGCATCCTGATATTG
This sequence comes from Ibidorhyncha struthersii, assembly GCA_013398815.1. NCBI lineage: Eukaryota > Metazoa > Chordata > Aves > Charadriiformes > Charadriidae > Ibidorhyncha > Ibidorhyncha struthersii. The sequence continues at coordinate 278,433 of VZSZ01010037.1, forward strand.
CTGGAGATAGCCATACTGGCAAGATACTTCAGCGCATCTCTAATTAAAATACTTCTTATGAAGTATTCTTAAACACGGCTGCTTAATGAAGTTAGAAAAAGCATTTAGATGCAGAGTGTGAAGGCTTCAAACATTGGAGTTCCTCTCTAGGGAGATGCGTGCAATCAGAAAGCATTCTGAATGCCAGCAATCCATCCCATTTTGTTCCCATTTGTTTTTTCTGATTTCCTGCCTTTTTTAATGCTGGTTAGCTGAAATAAGTCCTCTTTCCCTCCTCTCCACAGTTCCCTCCCCCTTTATGGAATAGTCCATGACACGTGCCTGTAAAGTGGCTTCTTGGGAATTTGCAAGCCTTTGAATGTGTTATCTGATTAAAGGGATGTATGTGTCTTTAATTCTCATCTGCAGTTCCACCTTTGACCCCATCTGTTAAAGTGGAAAGGAGTTGAGAGTCAGCAAAGTCCCAGATTCAACCCAGATAACCTGCAGTGTGCACGTTTGAATGCTTTAACTCCTTGGTTGCCCCTGAAAGCTACATACTTAAATTAAGTGACAGGTTTGATTGGAAAATGTGGTGGGTTTGATGTGAGGCAGGTGAATTGTTTATTTTGTTGATATGCTTAAGAAAAGATAATTTAGTTCTAGCATCACCTTTTGTATTAATGAACTAATAAACATATAGTTGTGTGACACAAACAGGTATAATATCTTGTTTGTGTGCGTGATTTATTTTTTTTTAATAGACACTCTCTTGCTTATAGAACAGGAGGGAAAGTTCAAACCCCCACATCTATTACACATACTTTCTCTTTGAATAAGAAGCTGGATTACATGGTTGGAAATGATGTTGCAGTTTTGGCTGGGATTTTTAGATACCCCTGAATAACATAGAAGAACTTGTTCCGTTGAAAGATTTAAAAAGTAGATGATACAAGTGTCATTTTCATTATATTTTGCTAATATTATGCATTTTCTGCACAACTATGTGTTTGTGACATTTCCTGTGCTTTACAGACATGTAAGTGACTAGAATACCCCAATACATTTGGACCTGTGGATGTTTTTATCTTTCCTCCCGTCATTTTCTTCCCAAGCTTTCAAACACTCTTAAAACACTGAAAGGCTTTTCAGTATCCCAGATCTATCCCTGTTCTCTGAAAGCTAGAGCCAAATTCTTCCCCCACTTACATCTGTTCAACTCTGGTGGTTTCACTTATGCTGCGCGGCTGTAACAATGCAGAATTTGTCCTAATCTGCCCTTTCTTTTCTGACTGAGAATATGCACATGCAAAGCGAACATAAACACAGTAAGGTGAACTGCAAATACAAAAAAAAAATATATTTTGTGTGTGTATACACAAATAGAGGGAGAAAAATAGCACACAGATAGGTTTGATAGTATATCTACTGTACATAATATTGTAAATGGTATCTTGCTGTGCTGGAATCTAGGCAATATGAGTTCAGTACTAAAGTGTTCAAGTTGCACCTGAGCTAGCTGGAGCCTGCCAGCCTCTGCAAGCCCACTGAGAGCATCTGTCTCGCCACCACCTTGCTCACGCTGTGTCCTCTGCAGGCTCTCCGATTCTTCCGACTATGAGCATAAATCATCCACCTGTCAGGAGCTCTAGCTGCCTGGATTATGCAATGCCTGCCTTCATTTGGAGATGGTGTGAGCAGAAGATTGCGGCAAATGGTTTGCATTCATTTTAATGCCGTTCCAGCATCTCTTCAGCTTTAATGAGGGTTCAGGGTGGTGACGACTCCCTGAGACAATGGAAGTCCTAGAGACCCAAGCTTGCTTTGTACATTTGTGTGGCCTAGTTTGGGTTTTTTCTTTTTTTCTTTTTTCCCCTTTCTTTCTTTCCTTTATTTTTTTCCCCCCAAAGAAATGAATGGCTTGAAAATTGAGGCAGAAAACTGGTACTGCACAAAGCCAGCTGTCCACAGCTCTCTTTTTTGGCCTTGTAATACTTCCCACCAGCTGAGCAACGAAGAATTTAAAAATCAGTCATGTTTAATGTTGATTGTCCATTTGTGCTGTCTAAAGCTGCGTAATGCTTAGTTGCCTTCACTTAAATGTTTAAAAATCCTACCTTTGCCATTTTTCACTTACAGGTATATTGGATTACACTATCAAGTGTGGAATACCATGTTGTATATCCCAGATTTAAAATACAGCTCCTCTATATAAAGTTCTCATCCTACTAACAAAAAAAAAAAATTGAATGTCATTAAATTTGTCGTTTCAGCTTGTTAGACCTTAATTAATCAAATTCCTTATTCACTCATAGTTTTAATCATGAATTGTAGGCAGAACAAATATGCGTATTATATTTGTTCCTATTTGTAAACAGAACTAAAAAATGGAGCTTGTAAGACAAAAGCAGTGCAGGTCCTTTCAAAGGCAAATGTTGAAGGTGATGAAGGTAAATTGCACCTTCACACCTGTAGTATCTCTCTCTGTAATCCCAAAGAAATTCCACCAGGTTCTTGCAGGTACAGCCATTAGATCGTGGCCTTATATGACCATCGACTTCAGGTTCTTACTTGCCAGAAAAACAGTAGGTAGTACTAACAGTAAAATACTTAGTTTTAGTACTAGTCAGTAGTTAGCAGAGGAAATCCACATTTGTGATCTTAACACTACAGGTTTGCTGTTTTTCACAAATATGTAAGGAACCAAACTTGTTTAATTACTTTGAAAAACATTGTACTTGTGCGAGATGATTTTTCTGTAGTGAATGTGACATAAGATTGTCAACAATTTTTTCAGAGAATATTTATTTTAAGTTTTAGAGCACTCCTGTGATGTAGGCAGTAATATTCCTATTTTACAATATTTAACCTAAGACAAAGAGAACAAGAGTTGCTTAGTAAAAATCACATGTGGTGTTAGAGGCACATCTAGAAGTGGAACTTCTGCTCCGAGGTTAATGTGTCATTCAGCTTGGGACTTCAAAGTCCAGCTGTTGCCACCCCTTTCTCACCCAGTGACTGAAAGACAGAAAGCTTTATTGCTTGTTGGTTTTGGGTTTTGTATTTCTTTTTATAACGCTTCCCTTTATATGTGGATTCCTCAATCAGCTACTGATGAAAAGAATTGTAAAAGGTGAAGTCAAATTAAGGCCAGCTTTTGACCACAAGGAAAAAAAAGGACTCCGTTTCAATGCACCTGTATATTTCCTCTTGATATTAATGGAAGATGCTTACACACATGCAAAGGACTCTGTGTTGCCAAAATATTGTAAATTTTCCCCTGGGTGAAAATTTCCCCAGCTGACGAGTAACACTGGTGGCAGCCGAACGTGGAATACATAGTGCTGCAGTCTGTACGACAGTCTTGAATCGTAACAGTACTTGAGAGCTCTGCCTGTGTCTATGTTCTACCCCCTCCTTGGTCTGAAAGCCAGAGAATTTCATGCAACCCGGTCATACTTAACTAGGACCACACAGAGCAAGGGAGATTTTTTAATAGGCTGTTTGGGAAAGAGTGAAGACCCTAACGAATGAAGTGTGTAGACTTTGAGATCTTTCTGTGAGCCTTATTTGCTTCTGGTAACAAGCTAACCTCCCATGCCATTCCCTCCCCCCCTCCAGTTTTAATTTGATGGAAAGCCAGCACTGCTGCAGTTTTATGCAAAGCCTCCAGTGAACTCAAAAAAAGATTATTATTTCTCACTTTGTCTTTACACATAACTTTAAAATTTTATGCATCAGAAAGCAGGATTATCTGAAGACACAAATGCAACACAACACTGACAAAATCAGATGAAAAATCTCACTCTTTTAGCTATGAAGAAATTAGATTTATCATCAGAAAAGCATTCTCTTTTCATTTCTGAAAGGTGCTTTTTGACAGACCCTTTGCAGTGGACGTCATGCTCACAAAACATGCTGTCACAGGGCTATTTGAATATGGTGACAGGCTCATTATCATGTTGAAGACAACTGACAACACTGCAGACTAGAAATGGACAGGCTTGCCAATCAGCTGTTGAAAGGATTGCAGTTGAAATAGAGGTTTTTTTTGTTCTGAGAACAGTAGTACAAATTGACTACATTAATTCTTTTTATTATAGTTGCATACACTGTAGTTAAGGGTCCGTCACTGTTTCCATTATAAATCCCTGTTTTCAAGGGTTTATTAGTAGACCATAAAAAATGGTTCCTGTTGAAATTTTTCATTAAAAATATATATTACCCTAACAGAACAAAATTTCTGTGGTAACTGTGTGGAGGAGGCAGGGCAGAGAAGAGGGATTGACTGATTTTTTAGCTAAAAATTGCATAAAGCTGAATGCATTATTATTTTTATAGCACCTTAGATGTCCAAGAGTTTTATAGACAGGTTTGTGCCTCAGGAGTTTACAATTTCAAGATGCAGTACTGCCAACACTTATTATGGGATGGGATTTTCCTGGTAGTTTCATTGGAATTAGTCAAGCACCAAACTTTATCCACAGTAGTAGGTATTTGCAGATTCAGGTCGAGTAGTCAAACGATCTTGAACAGTTTTTTTTCTTTTGTTGTAACTTAAAAATGGCAAGAATTTTTTGTTTGTTTGTTTTAATATTAATCTGGAATGTTAATGATAACCTGAGAGTAAGGGAATTTTGCATATATAATAATAATCCAATTTGAAATTGTGCTAGATTCGACCAAGATACTCTAGTTATGTGGAATTTATCTGCTTTAATTAAAGTGGCAGTCCTGGGAAATCCTACTCATCTTCTAATTGTGGAATTTCCTGATGTACCCAGGTGCTGGAGTTTCTACAGTGCCCTTAAAATTTGTGTAGCCATCTACAGTGGCATGCTTCTGTGCAAACACGGAAATGTCTGTGTCAGTCAGGGCTGAACAGCTTGCTAGTTATCTTCTGTTTAACTCTAGAACCAACGATGTTCCTCTGAGTGCCCTGAGAGCTCGATCTGGTAGGTGTTCTCAGAGCACACCTTCACACCTCAACAGACTGATACAAAAGACAGCGTCCATGGTTGCTTTCTTCTGTAACATACTGGTGATCCCACTACTGTGCCTCAGCAGCTTAAGGCAGGCCAGGAGGATGTGTGAACGGAGAGATGTGGTTTCTGCATCCAGCAGCCTTGCCATAACAGTTAGAGAGTGAGCTTTTTCCCAGGAGCTGGGATACCTCTTCATTCCTTCAGACAGAGGAGGCCATTAAATCTGTGTAAGTGCTCTAAACCCAAAGGAACTGATGTTGTTATATCTTCTAAGAGAAGAAATCCAAGTTTGCTGTACAAAAGGCATGGTGAAATACCTTCCTGCAGGAATAGGAATAGGAGGCTCTGAATCCTAAATGGATCAAGGCATTTGCAGGAAGCCTGGACAGATAGGTCTGAAAGTTCCATATAAATTGACCATATAACCTAGATATAGGTGGCAGCAATGTGTGTATGTTGGCTCATTTATATCGTGCCCTGAGATGCCTAACTTCCCCCATGCTCTGTATAGGGACCCTGGATCTCTGTTCAGGTTCTAGCTCCATTTGGTGGGTCAGATGGAAGAATCTAGGCATTGTGGTAGGTAGGTAGGATGTATATATCCTTTTATTGGATTTGTTTTTTAGGTATAAAGTGAGATATTGAAATAGAAAAAGACCATATGTAGACCCCTCAGGTATTAAATTCATTTATCACACAGTCTGAATCTTTAATATATTCACTAAATATTTGGCGTGAGGCTGATCTAGAAAGAAGACCCAGCTTTGCCTAGTGTGTTTTGCTGGGAGCTTTGCAAAGAAAAATAATTTTACTTGTAGTTATGTGGCTTCAAACATTTGCAGGCTTAATTGATGCTCATTTGATTACTTGATTTCAAAGCACAATCAATTACCTTAATGCATATCACTGTTCTCACAACTACAGTGATTGCAAAATTGTGAATGTAAAAATGGAAGTGACTTCTGAAAATGAAGTCTGCAGTTCTGTTTGCAAAGTCAGAACTGTGACTGTCATGAATTACAGCACTACAGAGCAGAGGGCTATATTGTCATATTGCCAGCACTATTATAATATATCAGGTCAATTGTATGCATACTTAAAATCTTTAAAACATTTACTGCTTCTCTGATGAAGTCAGTCATCTGTTTCCAGGAGGAAACTTACTGAAGATACATCAACTAACACAGTATGTTGAACCTAAAAAGTAGTGTTCAGTTGCAAATTATTAAGAATTTTGTGTCTTTTCATGAAATCATGGCTCTATTGAAGTCAGTGACAAAGCTGCTGTTGATATGGGGGCAGCCAGGTTTTCACGAAGAGAGTAATTCTAGCGGTTAAATCAGAGGATTGGAATCAAGACCAATTTCTATTCCAGAACAAGTCACTTCTACTCTGTGTGCCTCCAGCTAAAATATAATAGATAAAATAATATGGAGCTATCTCACTGACATGTTGTGAGGCTTATTGAATTAATATTTATGGAACACTTCAAGATTCTTTGATAGAAAGTGCTATATGGCTGCGTACTATTACAATAAAATCCTGAAAAGCAAATCAATCTGGAGGTAGTCTTATCTCATCCAGTTATAACTAGCTACTGGAGCTGCCTATCATGTTACAGGAAAATAATCAAAAACAGAAACAAATTATAAGTATTTAAAAATCCCACAATTATTTGGAAAACTCTGGGCTTAATATTTCAATTGACTTTTAGTTTTTATGGTGATAGGCCCTTTTTTAATACTTTCCCAGCTAGATTCATAGTTGAAACCAAGCATAACATAGGAACTTTATGTGGTTTGGGAGAGTAAATTAATATTTTCTTCTTATGTTGTAAATTGCTTCACAGAACACGCATCCTACACCTAGCCTACTAGACAAGTAAGTAGCATTGTCTTTGAATCATTGGTTCCGAAGCTTCCTTGTATGAACAAGTATTATTGATTCATTGATGTGGGGGTTTTTGTTGGCTAAGTATTTTTATGTTTGCTTTTGAAAAGTAAACAAATATTCTTACCATTAGAAGCTGCATTGATTTGAAACGAGCTACACGAGGGTGGCCCAATTACCCGATTTTTCCTTTCATCAATCAAACCCTCATTATCTTAAACACCTCTCTGAAAAGTTAGCAGAAGTCCTAAACAGCAGTCTTTAAAGAGAGTATTTTAAACAACGCTGCACAGAAGAAAACACACCCCAAATTGTATATGTACTGAAGAGATATCGGTTGAATCAAGTTATTCATAATGGTGCAAACAAAGCAGCTTATCAAGCGTGTAACTTAATTTTGCCTATCACCAAGTGCAGGAAGAAAACTCTGAAATCTAGGCTATGAAGCCTGGAGGATATCAACGTTTCAGCAAAACAGTGCGGGCATGGAATATTCTTTTTCCCCAGGACTGACCTAGTAAATTGTGCAAGCACCAGGAGAAATTTTGCCACCTGTCCCTTATAATGAAGGCCTGTCCCTTACTTAGTCTCATTTCAGTGATATAATTAAATGACACCATTTTCCCATTTATGTTGCATGAACGTGCTGCCAGAATCCTATAGTCTTATCCAGGTACCCGGGAATGTGACTTAATTTCTTTCATCTAAAGCCAAAAAAATAATCGTTTGAACACGGTCCCTTGCCCTAATAGCTAACGCAGCATGAGATATTAGAATACTATTGTTGCAGCATTCATTGCAAAAATCAATAATCCACTAGATGGAGCAGAATAGAAGTGTAAAAACTGAGTTAGGTCTGGTATTTTAAGAAACAGAATTGAGTATCAAAGTGGCAGGGCTCAGACAAAACAGCAGAAAAATGCAATGGTAGTATTTTTGCAGTGCATCGTTCTAGCACATCAACTAGCTTTATGGTCATTCATGGATTAACGTTACAGTCCTCTTTTGGTGGTCTCTGTTATCCTCTAAGTGATAAAATGAGGATTAATCTCTGCTCTAGAAAAGATGATGAGAAAATTTTGGAGAAGAAAGATCTTTCTTGGAAAGAGAATTATTTTTTTTCCTTTCCCAAAACAAAGGCTTTTTTTTTTTTTTTGTGGAGAAACAAGATGAAATAATAAGACAATCAGAGAAAGGGTTCATACAATTGGGAATCATGTAGATGAAAAAAGGGAAAAGAAATTCCTCAAACATCCTGGAGTTCATGTCATTTATTTTGAATCTCTTGAACCTTTAAAATAGGACTTGAAAGCCCATTAGATATTGGAAACTAGTAAGGTGAGCTTTTCTAACTATGCTATCACTTCTAGTCTGGTTATCAGTATGAGTCTTTTTATGAAAGACAAAAATGTTTCTACAATAATGGAAAATTCATCATTGCATGCAGATAATGTTCTATAAAAATATGTAAAAATTCGGTCTTTTTTTTTTATTTTATGGTTTGATAATGGTGAGTATTGCAAAATGTTGATAGCAGTGATTTGGGTTTTTTAAAGTTTCTGCAACATTCTGAAGTCATGATCCCTACAGAGAACAAAGTGTTAGTAGTAACATAACTTGCCTTTTTTTTTAATTAGTGACATTCTTTTATTCCTCTCTATCCAGCTATAGCAAAGTCAAATCGCAAATTTTACTGAAACCTTCAGGTTGCATGCTGAAGACATGCAAACTCCAGTTTTAGACTTTGATTTGTCTTTGGCAGGAAGAGGGAGAAGTAGTAAAGTGAAAAGGAGGATGAGTCTAACTGTCTTCTGAGTAAACAAGTCTACAAGGATAAAGTCTCTAAAGTTGAAAACTCTCTCTGTATATGAAAAAATATATGTGAATATGTATATGGAAATATATATATGAAAAGTCCAACCACTGCGTGGGTATCTGCACAAAATTAAGGTTTTCATTCAGGTATTTGGTCAGCTAGGAGTCCATTAAGTTTTAAGCTGTTTGGAACTGCTTGTGCCAGCAGCAGACATCTGTGTGTAGTGGTTATTTTCCAGAGGTTGTTACTCATTATTTTGTGGGTAAGCTGAATTATCATGAACATGGATATTTTGGGTGTAAAATCACAACCTTTTTCATATAGATATTCCTTACATTAATATCCCCTTAAAAGACATGGGGGTGACATGATGTTGATGGCAATCCCATCAGCAAGTAGATTGATGAAGATGGCAGAAAAGGCTCCAGTAGCACAATGCAGCCAGTTTCTACTGCCAATGTACTGTTAGCATGACCTAAAGCCTGCTTATTCTGTCCTAGGTCTCCTATGAAAAAGGGTGGCCATGTATGCCAATGTGAAGTGGTTGTTTGATGGAAACACATATGGGAAAGATTGCTCTTAGTGCTGGAGTTACATATTATGCAAACACAAGGAAAGATATAGTCAGTATTTCATGGAAACAGCTATCAGATTTGGTTTGCTGACATCTATAAATGTGCTGCTTTGTTTAAGCAAGGCTTTGAACCCAGGTCTCCAGAGATGAAAGCCTCAGGCATTAACCAATTGCAGTATCTCACCCTCAGCTTTGTGTTTAATAAAATGCTTTAGATAGATGCAGCTGAACTTTATTTGCTTAATATTGATTGCTTTTCCTTCTTTGAACAAAGAATTCTAGCAACTTTGATAAAGTAATTTAAAAGTTGTCCAGTTCCATAGTATCTTCTACATATTTCTGTGTATCTGAAACTGTGTTCTTCAAATTACAACAGATAAGCTTCCCACAGAATAAATGTGGAGATGATTTTTTTTTTCTTTAAAATGGGAACTTATAGCAGGTTAAAAGGTTCCCATTCTCAGCTCCAGCCACCCCCACAATGATTTGGGGAATTATGGTGCTGCAATCTGAAGGTTGTCTTTCTCCAGAAAGTATTCTTATATGAAATTCTAGATTCGATGACGTAAAGTATTCCTGTTACTTCCCCATCCTAAACTACTGCACACCATCACTGTGAGCTATCTGCTGGATTTCTCCCCATGCTTATTCTTTTTTCAAGATATGATTGATTTGTGAAATACTTTGGGATTTGCTGTTGCTACCAAAATAGCAGGTGTTAAAATTTGTAGTTGTGCACGCACTTTGGGAAAAGAATAGCCTGAACTTCTTGCGCTACAAGATGTCTTTACTCTTCCCTCGTCTCCTCTCTCCATCTCCTTCTCCCTTTTCTCTAACAACACAAATATTAGTTTTGTCCATCAACAGATGATTTTGTCATTATTTCTGCCAAGTGTTCACATACACGTTTAATTGAAATCAGTACAATATGTATAGAATGAATATTAATTTTCTCTCAAATGTTAATTATAGTCAGAATGGCTGATAGTCATCAATTTTTCTTAAAACTGTAACACTGTTCTACTTCAGTTTGAAAAGATAGATCATCATGAGCCCATGGATTACGGTCCACAAAGGTCTTTGCGTAATACAGTCTTAAGTTGGTGCTTCTCTCTTTCTTGTTCCCTATGTTAACCAGATGCCAAGAACCTTCAGGGGTCATGTTGGGACAGGATCTCCAAATGAGCCAGAGACTGTGCAGGAGAGTTGTCCAAGTGCTTTTTTAAAAAAGTGTCATCTTGGTGCACACTTGTTGTGACTTAGTCTATAAGTATACTATTAAACTAGCCTTTAACCTTGTTCTTTATGTTACAAAAATTAGCATATGAGGCTGAACTCTTTTTGTTATAAATATTTTTCTTTGCCTTCTCTCTTTTCCCAAGGACGTCTGTGCTAGGACACTATTCAGAACCCATGAATGCCCATGGACTGGTCTCATGTTACTGAAATACAGAAGGTGTCCATGCTCAGCATGTCTGAAGGAAAGTAATTTCAATCTCAGTTTTATCCTTTCTCTTATCTGTTCAACAGTTTCGATGCACACAGAGGGCTAAGATCCATGAGTGGAAACTTCTGCTGCGTGTCACTAGGGACGGATTGAAGATAACTACAAAGATCATTGGCTGTAGCAGGCTTGGGTCCTAAGCAAACCACTGGTTTTGTGAAGGGGGTAGAGTGTGGAAAGGGCATGAAGTCCTTTCATCTCTCTTTTTTCCTCTGTGTTGGGCTGGGAAGAAGAGATTTTGTCTGTATTGAGGGAAGATTAGAGAAATGAGATAATTCTTTGTGTAAAGAACAACAGTGCAATAACCAGTTAGTCACTTTTATGTTATTAGTTTGAAGTGTTTATTGCTGAACTGGGGAGTTCTACCCATTGTCTGCTGTGTGATAAAGTAGGTTGCAGATGGCTTTGTCACACCCAGGCTTGGGAAGGAGCAAATGAATTTCAGTAAAATTAATTTGTGTCTTGTCCTCAGTTTGCAGAACAAAGTTGCAAATTCAGTCACAACTGATGATATAAAGCAGATTCAGCTCTTTGCAAGTGTACACATTTGCTACAGTACGTAAAGGAAGACATAGAGGCTTAAGCTCATAATTCTACAATACTGGAGAGTACGTTTTAAGCTAGTGGCAAGGTATACACTGGAGTACAGAAAAGGCTCAGTCTGGCGTCCCTTGCTTACAAATGCTCACAAAATAGCTTTTGTTGAAGTTAGCAAGATATAAAGGTGAAGGGGGCTCATTCTTTTTGCACAGAGCATCAAGAATGAACAAAGCAGTGACAGCAAAAAAAAAAAGCTGTACGTTGAAGCAATTTTAATTTGTAGGAATACAGGCTGTGAACTTGTTTATGATGTTTCCCTACAATTAATTAGAGAAATATTTCCTAAACATTTTTATTCTGTTCTCAGGAGAGGTGTATTTTTTTAAGTAGTTAAAACTTTTGTGAAAGAACGATTTTAATCAGTAGTTTAAAAAAAAAAACAGCAAAACCAAATAACAATAATGTTAAAAAGAGGAAAATAAAAAACATGAAAAGGTGATGAGACTGGATGTTCTGATGGGATTGTCCTAACAAAATGGAAACTGCCTAGTTGGAAAGATGTTCTGTAACAGTAAGCCATCACACATTGAATTCTGTAATAATGTTTTGTGGGTTTATGTGTGTGGTTGCGTGTGGTTTATTAGCTCTGCAGTGCTTGAAAGGTTTGCTCAGGATTATCTTGTTAGGAGAGAGAAGTTAGTTTTAAATTGCAAAACTAATAGACCCTAAGAAGTAGGTCTTAAATAAAAGCCAACTTGCTGTCAAAGGGACAGTCTGTGGCAAAAGAGAAGTGTTCAAAAGGAGCATTTCCACGTAAATATTTATTTGCATATTAATAGTTATGTGCAAGCAATGAAAGAGGAATTAAAAATCCAATATATGTGCCAAAGAAGCTACCCTGTGCAATGTGGTTGAGGGTCTTGTGCTTAGAAAACTATTTTGCAGAAATATATCTCCATCAGTGTTCTTAAGATGTTAAATTTTTCTAAAGCATGAATACTTCATCTATTCTATTGTCAGTCTATACTGATAAACAAAACCCCAAGGCTTGATTCCAGTGATGTTTAATTTTAGGCCCACATTAAATGCAAGCTCAGTTTTACTATCCTACAGATATTATATGATGGGTTAAATAGCAAGAGAACAGTAGTAGTCATCTTTTTTTTAATTATTATTCTAATACTCTGACTTGGCCATCAAATGTTAACAGCTATTGTCTCTTGTACAACAATGACTGTATGCTTGAATTATTTTGTGGTGCAATACAGTATGTACATTAATTTTTGCATCAAGTTTTAACAATGTGAATTTTAGTATTAAAATCATATTAATAAATTATCAATGCCATTAACCAGCAGTATTGATGTACTATGCAAATTAAGTTATAAATTAGGCCTGATCTGTAATCCATTGAACACTTACTAAAATCAAGACTTCTGTGGCTGGACCTTGTAAATCAGAGAGAAATTTTCTCACATTTTTCTTTTGATTAATTTTAACTGCTGTATGATTTTGTTTGAGTAGTGGCATTTTCACACAGAGCTGTGATATTTTTTGATTTTTGTTTTGCTTATTTTTATTAAGTTTAGCATCAGAAAGCATAGGCTACACCACCAATATGAGAACTAGAAATGAAATAGAGGTGTCTTTATTCGTTCCACAGCTCGGAGGAATGAGCAGTGAGCTAGCAGTATATTTGCCAAAATAAGTGACAAATACAGATGTTTCAGTAGGAACAGAAAATGTTAGCTACACATCTAATGACAGAAATAGCATTGTTTGCGTTTAAAATACATAAAATGCAAACCCTTATATTATAATTGGACATTATCTCCTTAAGTTCAATTTCCTCCTTTCACTCATCCACATCACTTTTGATAATAAGGCCTCACCTTGCCAACTAGAAGTTAAGAAACTTTTATCCTCTCCTGAAATACTTCTGCAGTGATGTGCAAGGTACTAATTATGCCACTGCTTGTGACAGGTGTTCTTACACTTCACTGTATAGGCATTCATTCAGTTGGGACCCCCATGGTTTGCCCAAGCAATGCATTTGTGGGCTGTTGCTAAAAACAATTTAACTCCGAGACCATTAGACTTTTTACAGTCTTAATTTTGGCCATATATGGGGGTTACTTAAATACAGAGATAACATTAATCTTTCAGTAGCAGCAAGTGCTGGCTGCGGTTAAGACCGGGAGCTTAGCATTCCTGTATTCAAAATGTTGTTGCTGGACATGAGTAATACAGTATGTGATCATTTCTGAACATTAAATCTAACCTGGATTGGGTTCAGCTCTGCTACATGATACCATGTTGCCTCACATGGCACTGTTCTGCCCCTTTGGTCCTTGAAGATAAGGGACAGTAATTAGCAAGTACCTCATTTAATTGGCAGGAGTTCATATAATACCAGTCCGTGCCCTCATGATGCTTGCGTAAATAAGTGTTTCTATTTCTGTAGATAGTAGGCATTTGGATTTTTTTTTTTTAACAATATAACTGCCTGGGTTTAGTGTTACAAATCATGAAACATTTTGTTTATGCATTATAAATAGTGATATCTATTTATAAATCAAAGGCACTGTGTTCTCGCTGTATTCCTAGGAGGTCTTTGGTTGTGTTAGCATTACCCACACACGTGCTTCCATTTTGTTGCCTGGGAAGCGAAATAGAAATATATGACTCTTAGCTGGCCTCATTAATGAAACAATAGATACGGGTTGGGTGCAGAATCTGAAGGAGCTGCTGAAAAACATAACAAGCACTGAGGGGAAAAAACCCAACCCAACAAACTGAACATATTTTAAATTATTAAAAAATGTTATTCATGGGAAGCAATGCAGAGTTTTATTTAGGGAAAGAAAACCCTGAGGTGGCAGAGAATTCCTAAAGGGTGGCAAACAGTTTATCTCTATCCCGCATAGTCATGTGGGGACAATTTATTCTCATCTCAGAGGAACAGGAAATATTTTAAAGTTAATAATGTTTCTGCCACCTTTCTCTCCCCTCCTATCATGCTTACAGTCAAAGGTGAAAGCCTACCCTACATCCCCTGTGACTGGTACAGAATCTACATCAGAAACAGAGATGAGGGAAGGAAGAAGAGTGGAATGAGATCTGCTCTGTGGTTTGCGACAGCCTATAAAACTAGAAAAGCCTTTACAAAAAACAGAGCCAGATAGAACTCATAAAAAGCCAGTAATCTCCTCTAAACAGGGGCCAGTTGGCAGTCCTGTGTTGTGGTTGTTCGTGCTTACAATAGGATATCTTGCTGCAAATCAACAGATGATTTCTAATAGTCATATATACAAAGAGTAGAGAAACATTTGTTGCTGTTTCTTTCAAGCCTTGTGTACTGGATTTATCGCTGTGTGACTATCCCTGCCCCAGTGATCTTGCAGCTTGAAAGAAACTGCAGATTCTAGTGCAGAGAAGTTGCTGGAGTAACTGGTATTGATAACTGTATTGTTGTGCTCCCCCCTTGCTGATAACCTGGCATCTCTTCCGCTCAAAGTACCTTCAACGTTGACCTTGTTCATCTGAGTACTGTAGTGTTAATACTGAATTTGAAGTAGTTCCCCATGATAGTTAGTTAATAGCAAGAAAAGTGGTGTAGTAAGCAAAAACACTGCTCTCACTTTGTTGCATTATGGCTTTGTTTCTGAGCCCGCTGTTTTACAGGTTTTTTTTCTACATATGATATCCCTGCTGGCATGCTGTAGTGTACACTTTCTTACTGAGAGCATGTACTGTTGCCCAGCGCAGCTGTAGGCATAAGCTATTGCAGACGCCTCTGATGCACTCCTGACATAATAGACCTGATGACCCTGGGGCCTTGCAGCGCTCTGTTTAGGGTGAAGTGCCGTTTTGCTGCCTATGTAAACTATATACATGACTGGCTCACGCCCACCCATGTCAAACGGCTGCGGAGACCCTGCCTTTAATAGGCAAGGTTAGAAGGATAGAGTGTGGCACATGGGCTGAGTCTTCCTTTTTATAAATCGGTAACAATAGGGTGTTGACAGGCCTCAAAGCCCAGACAGGCTACGAGGGTCATCACGATAAGGAAGGATTAGTGTATATAATTTGCCAAATATGGGGCCAGCCACTAGCTGGGTTTTTCTGCACATGGCAGATTATCTACAGTAGCTTTGTGGCATGCACCTTAGCTGCTGTCTATATTTATTAGCAAATTTACTGCTGCTTCCAGTTTAAGAACTATATGCTAAACAGGGAACGTATGCAAACATGATGAAAGAAGTTCTGGTTTACATTTTGACTGAAGAATAAAAATGGAGTGTGCTGTATATGTCTTAAGTATAAATACTTTTCAGTGTACCGTATCTGGTTTTCCCCTAAGATTTTCACTTGAGAGATTTTTGTATGCATCTTCATTCTTTGTAAATAAAGCTGTTTCTAACTTAATTCCCTGGAGGGTATAGTTATCCAGCCCAAAGATCAATGGTCAACGGAAAATATAAAGAGCCCCTAGATCAGATCTTTGACTGCTTTGTGGTAGATAGCTAAACTGCCCACCTTAAAACGTTAAGAGAACGATAAATGCTGTAAATTCTTGGCTGTGGTGAAGAAGAACTTGTTAACCCCAAAGTTACTGGAAATAGATATCGAATAACATAGTTGTGTTGTAAACTCTATTTATTCCTTAAAAGAAAAACAAGAATGCAGGGATTTAGTCAGTTCTTGCAAGTGTTCTCCAAATCAGATTTTCACTGACCGTGTTAATTTGCAATTTGGGGCAGAGTTCATACTTTTGATCTTCCGAGTGATACCGTGCCAATTTATGGCAATTTGTACGAATGTTTTAAAATTAATACACATGCAGTTACTTTTTTTCTTTATGTTTACTTGAAGGTTTTATTTATGACAGTTTCTTTAAAGTAAGATGCCCCAGTCCCTTTGTGCTTCCTTCCTCAGGACCTTGTTAAGCTTATCTGTTAAACAAAGGACCCAGTGTAAATAAAATTTTGCAAGTCATTTGAGGATGCAGCAAAAGGTATAATTGACTTTTTAGTCCATTTTTAGACCAAACTCTCTCAAGGCCTTTTTTCCCTCACAGGAACAGTTCACACTGCACTGGAACTGACAAAACTGTATGCTTTACTTTATTTTGATACTGACATTTAAACAATAAAATAAAGCCATTTAAAACAAATAGTGGTGCTTTAAGTGTCTGAGCTGTCAAGATATCAAATTATATAACTTGGAAAAATCAGAATTCATTGTTAATGGTATGCACTTAACACAAAGGGTCGCTGGAGTACTAACCAGATATATATTCAGCTACCATGTTGGAGCTAACAGGCTATATTCCTTTAGATAGAATTGACTATATTCGCTTAAATGGACTTGACTCTAGTACAATCACTGTATTCAAATGTCAAAAAAAAGAGAAAGAGGATGTCACGTAGGGTCACAAATTATGTTGGATTTTGACAGATTGTAGCCTTGCTTTACAAGAGCAGTAACATCTCATTTGTCACCGTTTGATCTGTAAGTGCGGGAATGAGAGCGGAAGGCCCTCCATCTCCACCGCAATTTAATCGCTCTGAGGCCGACAGTGGCAGCTAAAGCCACCTGCCCATGCACTGTACTGCTGATCTGTTTTAATTTAATCGTCCGTCAGCTGGGATGAAAGCATAAATCGTCTCCCTTTGATCTGCAAACGGTGTGTTTTTTTTGTAAAGCATGGTGCAGAATCAGGGAGACAGTTTTCACATTTAGTGCAACATAGACAACATGGGCTTGAAAAGCTTGTAAGTGATATTTCACTGTAGTAGTAAAGCAAGAAGTGGTTCTTTTTGTAAATTGATATGAAATAGTGTAAGTTTTTTTTTAAAAAATGAGTCGTAGGGGAGGTTATTGATTCATAATGTATTAATTATTCAAGATTGAAAAGCCGATACCCTTAAATAACTTTGAACATCTTTAAAACTCTGAAGAACCTTAAATCACCTTGTTTACAAAGGGGGGATAAGAAAAATTATTTGATAGTAACACTGGATCATTCTGCGAACTCTGCTGAGCATGTTATTTAGTTATATTATTGAATGTACATGAAAAAGGGAGGATCTTTAAAAAAAAAATTAAAAAAAACTTCCTTCTCCAGTGGAAAATTTTGCTTTTCTGGTGTTGTTGGAAGTTTTGTTCAAGGCCAAAAAGTTCATCTTATTTGCACATCTAATATGATTAGTAAGCCAAATCCTAATTTTGTCTGTACTAACTGGAATACCCTTCCCTAGAAAGGACCAAAATTAATATAATTGAAAGTAAAATGGTAAAAAAATGGACAAAATCTTTCCCATTATTATGTTTTCCTACAGAGTAGCTGGTGAGTAAAAAATCCTGATTTCTACATCACACTTATGCCTGTCAGCCCTTTCTCCCAGGCCTTTACAGCTTCCTTTTTCAGGATTGTGCTTTCTTAGATTTTGCAGTTGGCCTGTCTCTTGAGGTACGTCCTTCATAATTTTGACGTTGTCCAATTGTGACAGGAACCACCTCCTTTAGCTCCTTGTCAATCCAAGCTGGGTCTTCCAGTTCCGTCAGTCTTTATATCTTATTAAGAAACACAGCAGGGGAAGGCTCAGCCCTCAGCTGTGAGAATTTTGACTGACCTCATAAACCTTTAAATGTACTGTCTTCTCTCCCTTTCTTATGATGGCTTTAAGGACAGTACTCCCAGTTCAAATTCTGGATTGCCAGTATGCAAATCAAAATCTCACAGACTCTTCCCAAAATTCATACAAACCTGAAGTGTTGCATATATTCTCTGCAATGTCATTTTTCTGACTGGGATTGGAGGCACAAACTGCCCAGTGAGATCCTTGAGTATCATTCCATTAGTCCTGAGTCAAGGCAGTGACTTCCCTATTGGGAGAAGATTTTTTTGGGGTCAGATGTCAAAACTGGGAAGTTCCCTTCCTAGTAACAAATGCAGTGTGTTTCCTTGTCTCCTCAGAGAGCAGAGAACACAAACTAGAATTTTGGAAGCCCCCCCTCCCCCTTTTTGAGTGACTAAACATTTTGACGTTGTCCATTTGTGACAGGAACCACCTCCTTTAGCTCCTTGTCAATCCAAGCTGGGTCTTCCAGTTCCTTCAGTCTCTATATCTTATTAAGATATTTACTAAATATCTTATACTAAATATTTACTAAAATTTACTTCATTTACTACACAATCTTGCAACGTTTTATTTGAGAAGTTTTTTCATCTCCCATTATTTGTAGCAGGATTTTTTTATTTGGCAAAGGATTCTGTCTTGGGCTAAAGAAGTGCTTATGCTTTGTCTTGTAAAATTCCATTCAGCCTATGCTGGAATACAAATAGTGAAAAATTGCCTTTGTCCTTCTTTTGCTTTCATTCCTCATGAAAATTTTGTCAGGCTGACAATATAATAAATAATTACGGAGTTGCTGTGGCCCTGGAGTGGGGAGGGAGAGAGAACCAGGCTGCTATCTCCCAATGCAGATTCAACTTATGGACCAACTGGACCCTGACCACTGAGAGAGCACTGGTTTGGTCTAAAACCCACAAACACATTTTCTCGAGGAAAGAAGGAGAGAGAGAACAGATCAAAAACTTACTCTTATCCCCAAAATCGACCTCTGGAAGTGGCCCAGTGATCCCTAGGGCATGAACTCACACAGCATGAGACCAAGGGAAGACAAATGGGTCAGACTATTTGTAGCCCTATAGCTGTCCCTTGTCTCATCTCAGAGTTTTCTGCTACAAGCTAATCTGGTAGGGATCCTCTGGTAGCAATCAGTGGTGCTGTTCTGAAATGTGTTAAAAAGATGCTACCAAAGCACGTGAAAGAGAAAGACTTCTGTACTCGCAAATATTAAAAATCGTTTTATCTTTCTTAGTTTCAAAAGTGCATCTGGAATAATGTATGTGTACAGGCTAGTAATAACATACAGCCACAGGATATTAATTTGCAAAGTTGAGCATTATTTGCTTAATTTTCTATATAAAGCCTGATGCAAGAGAAAGCAGAAATTAAGGTTGGATGAACTATCATCAGCTCTGATGTTTTCTAACTTTTGACTTCATGCCTTTGTAGGCCAGACCTGGGGATGGCTATGTGATGTTTGTAACTGTAGGGGTTTTTAGATGGAATAATGAAGTGCATAGACGCATGCACCCTGCGTAGCGTAAATGATGGTGACAGTTATCTTTAGTCATGTGTAGGTAATGATAACACAAATAGCAATAAATGTCATACAGCCTTATACTGAACTATCATCTAATCAGTCCCAAGAAGGTTTATTTAAATGTATTTAAATAAAAGCAATTTAAACTAGCAAAATATGATAAATTAATTTTCATACTCAATTTTTATCTGAGATAAAATTATTTTGCAAGTTTGAATAACGTATTTTCCCAAAATAGAAAAGATTTCTACCAAATTTTAGTCTTCATGATGATGCTTAATGTGGAGCAATGGGGCATTGCTCCACTGAATTTATAATTGAGCTGATAAATTAGCTCTTCATTCTTGAGTAATGATAAACAAAAGGCACGTTTTCTAATCCCATTGCAGCAACTGGCAACACTGTCACTGTGCTACTGGGTACAGGATGAATGTCTTTTTTCTAAACCATAGCATCCTGAAAGATATTTCCAACGAGTCTGACTTCTTAATTGCAGCTTTATGAAAAATGTCAGTCTAGTTTTGTATCCCCTTCATACAAACAGTCCTTTTCCCTCTTACTATTTTGAGTGTTTCTTATTAGCTTTTCTAGTGGAATTCTGAACTCCATTACACTGCAGTGAGATAAGTACAAATATAAACCACACCATGCTGCTATCAATATAGTACTCTCTTAAAACTCCAGCGCATACAACAAACACAGATAACTCCCTCCTGATAATGTCCTTGTATCTACTTAGACTAAGTAGTGTAATGAAAGTGAAGGCAAAGACACAAATGGTATACAACATATGATAGGTTTGTGGAAAGTGCAGTAACAGCTAATGACTGGGGAGAAAACCATTCAAGAGCGTTACTAGTTATTTATAGTCTCTCACTAGTCCATTCATTTGTGTCGCATTTGTGATGTTTGTATTATTTTTACCAGAGTGTGTTCTTGCATTCATTCATACTCTCCATTCTTCTGTGTCAATGTCACTATCAACAGCAGTCGCCAGAAAGAGCAGAAGCAATAATAGAAGGATATGGCTATGATACCCTGAGGCCAATATGGTGATAATGTATAAATGATATTTAGCACGGCTATCTTTATTTTTCTTTATATATTGTGGTGTTTTGTTTACCGCTTGAGGTGTATGGCTTATATCCATTTACATAGTCGTCTTCAATCTGGGTGTAGTTCAGTGTACATCATGAGCTGTGGTGGCATCATTATATACTGAATTCTCTATGTACATGTACACATACACAGATCAAACCACCTGCTGTATACTCATGGCACGCTTACAGCTGTAGCTTTTGATCTTTTAGGACTGTGTTATATAGTCTTGGGAAACCTGGTTTGTTCCATGGTATAAGTTGGAGCAGGGAGTAGATACTCTGTGGACCTACTTAAACCAGGTCTTTATTTTTATGTTTGCTTACCGTTATGGAGGACAGGATTCAATGACTTAAGTAGTTCAGTCCTGTGTATAAAAGCTCAGTTGTTTTATAGCTGGAAAACTAGAGAAACTCTTAACTTCTTTGCTAATACTTTTCTTAATGGTTTTTAAAGTGGACACACACATTCACACACGTCTGTCGCAGAATATCGTGAATTACACATTCAAGAGGTCCCCATGATCTAAATGGCAGTATGAAATATTTACCATAACTATATAGAAATGGCAGCCAGAAATTTATTACGGGTACAAATAATTTTTCAATAATGTCTGTTCTTAAGACGAAAGCAATAAAGCAAGATATTATTTAAATTGATAAAAGTTGCAAACATTGCTCCGCTGGGTTTCTAGACTCATATTAAAAGAATAAATATTTCCTCTGTGATACTAATTAAAGATTGGTCAAAGATTTATCCATGTCTTGTACTGCAAATACCTACCAGACCTCATTAGGAAAAGTAACATTTGTAGTACTGCCCACTAGTTGAAAAAAAAATTTCTGTGAAGCTCACTTTACCAGGTAATCATTGTTGTATTAGTCTTTGTTTAGTGCGGTGTTACCCAAGAATTCAAGAAGCTAGTTTCTGGTAGAAAAATCAATAAGAATTCATTTTTTAAAAGGCAGATCTTTACAATGGCAAATGCTGTACCAGGGGAAAGCTGTTGGAAAACTACCATTTTACTAATTAATTTCCATGTGGATAACGGATATACACCAAGGAATGGAAATAGATAAAGATCTCAATAGAACAGGCAAAAATTAAGTAAAGCCTAATGGTAATATCTAATATCCTTTTTTTATAACATCCGATAAAAAAAATAGAGCCTAGAAATATATTTTTGTCATGACACTTTCTAAATTAGAAACCTGGGATTTCCCTTATTTGATCAAGTTGAAAATCTGTCATTCTGATACATTGTTTCCATCAGAGACCTAATAACTGATTCTTTCAAGACAAGCATTCAAGTAATTAACTTCATTATGCAGATAATATGTAGAGAGTGGGTGAATGTTTTTTCCAAATGTTCTTTAATTCTCTGGCAGGTTGATAAGGCATATTCCACTGTTTTACCTACCTAGTTTTAATTCTGGTCCTTTCTTCTGCAAGTGGTCTGAATCTGCCAGGCTACTTGAATGCAGGATTTGGCCCAAAAAGTATTGAGGTCAGGTAGTAGCTTGGAAAAAAGCTGCAAGTGCTGTTTCTGTCTCTTTGTGTATGTGTCTGGAAACCTTTTGTACGTTCTGTTTTTCTTTCTCAGACCTAAGATTTTTTTTATATAAACTTTAATTGATTTTTTTATTTTAGAACCAAAATAGTAAATACAATGGGTGAAGATGTTTCTGGCTATGAGAATGTGAGGGTTTTTTCAGTATTTTTTCTTTTTCTGTATTAGTAAAAATTCTTTAGTTTTAATAAGTGCCATATAGCCGTGCTCTGCTTTGTATATTAATGAAGAATTTGGTTTTGAAAGTTTTTTTCTCCAGGAGAACCAAGTAGCTGCATGGATCAGTCCTGGAATTTATCTAAAAATAAGTTTCTCCTCTCTGTTATGGGGAAGAAGATTCAGAAGTTGTGTAAAGCCTCTGCTTCTCCAAATGATTTATTCAGTATATACTTATTTTATACTGTTTTCATTAATGAAAATACTGAATAACCGTTAGTTTAAACAGTCTTTAGTAACCTACACAAACTAGGTACCTGCATGTGTTCACCATACACTCTGTCTTGCTTAATTTTTGTTACTTACCAGGTACATTAAAATTCGCATTTAAATTTCAAATGAGCTAAATAAACTATTTCTTTCAGATAAATAGCTGATTTTGTTCCTCTCATGTTATATTAATAATAATACTATGAAGTCTTCTGTACCCTTGCTTTACTTCCTGTCTATCTGATAATTGGGTTGGCAGAGTATACCTGGGGTCATCTTGTTTAGCTTATCTGCACAAGAGACAGAGTGGCAAATAATAAGGCAAAGGAGCAATAAAATAGTGGAAAAAAATTGAAAGGAAGATTTAATCTTTGACCAATTTGAAACATATCCTAGAGAATCCATAGAGAAAAAGATAAAGTGTGACTATGAGTAAGTTAACTAAACACATTACAGTGTGTGAGAGCAAATGGAGTTAGTCCATTGTACATGTTTAATTTCCTATTAGTCTCTGGCGTTTACTACTCCGGTCTGAGTTGGGGCATCTGTAAATTCAGTTAAATACAGTGCATTGTCTAAACATATCACAGCTCCAATCAGTCACCCGGGCTGCTGATAAGAAGCCTCTTGTATTATTGAATCTACAATAGGGAGGCTCTGCAGGCACAAAGATAACAGCTAGGTATTTCACTTTAAGTATGAGAAAAAGCAGTGACTCGCCTTTGCTGCTACAGCTTTGACATTTATTACTACCCTCTGATTTGTTTTATACTACTGATGTGAATTTGTTTTCAGGTGCTTTATATCTCTTCTTATTCCTAACTTAAGACCTCTATTTGGAGACAGTAAGGAAAAACAAGTAAAAATCAGCTTTCATAGTATCACATTGATAGCAACAACTTGAGTACTTTCTAGTGCTTTAAGAATGTCTCCTTGCTTTCATCTCTAAAGGATGAGGCAGGCTTTTGTTTACTCTTTCACCATTTTGTTCCTTTTGGATTAAAGCAATTTCAGTGATGTCACTTCAGAAATGCAGCTACTTTAGAGGAAGTGTGAATCTGGCTATAATAGTTTGGGGGGGTTAGAATGTTCCAATGTTTTAATAGATTAAAAATGAGGCATTTTTGTGATCTTTTCATAGAGCCCGTGAGTTTGAAAGAAAATAACAAGCAAATTCTGTCAGCAGATATCAATGCAGGCATAACTATTACAGCAGCGTGTCCAGAGTATGTTATATACAGAAAGACACTGCAGATAAATATGGGATTGGTAGTGACTGTCTTTCAGCGTCCTTTATGTTTCTCAGTTTAACAACGTCTCTGTAGTCATAAAATTTTGGCAAACTTTAGGTGTTTAGGGTAAAATTCTTCTGTCCAAATACACTACTCAAGCTGATTTGTTTTTTCTTTAAAAAGTGTTGGCTATTGTCAAGAATAAGGCTTCGTGAAAATGTAAAAAAAAAAAAGATTAAGATGTTTTTATAAAACCTCATGCTTTAGTGCAAAGAGCTGGAAGGACTGGTGATTGTTAAAGCATGTGCTTCTTGCTTTCCCAAGAGATACCGGTTCAACTTTGGCCAACACCGTTGGCCAATTTAATGTGACTTTGAATGAGAATGTATTGTTTGATGAGTATAAACTCATATACCTTGTTTCCCACAATATATATATCACTATTAATACACCAAGGATATATACACACAACAGGTCTATATATAGTAGAGAGTATTGCTATATATTGTATTGTATATTATGTAGCATTTATATATTATTTATTTACTCATGAGCTATATTATATTTAAAATTCAGCAATTCTTATCCTGAAATGTCATGGCAGATAGTTTCCCATTGTTTCTGTCTCCTAGAAATGTGCCCGTTTTTTTATTTTATAGGTTTTATTTCTGGTTTAATACATTTCTGAGAGGCTATAATTAGTTGTTCGGCAACTTTGCAATAGAAAATTTGTAGCTTCTCAAACATTCATCATTTTTTTCCTAAGGCTTCTTTTGTTGTACATATATGTTGAATTACAGCTGTATTTCTTGAAGTGGCTTACAGGAGTTTGTTTAGTCTGAGCCCTCAGTTATAACTAAGTTTTATTTCTGCTGCCATCTGAGTGGTAACTGTATAAAGTTGTTTACTACTTGATGCTACACAAATAAAATTCCTAAAGGAAATGCCCTAAAGATCAAAATAACCCCAAGCCCCTCAGCAAGATCCTTAGTAAATGCAAACCCAAAGCAAATGAAGAAAATGCTAAGATTCAGCTCTGTCTTTTGAAACAAGGCATTGCAGTACATTATGTAGATGCAGGTTCTGAAGCAAGTTAATGCTCTCTTCTGCTGCGTGAAAACCAGGTCTGATTAAGCATTCAACATCTTGTTTCTTTGACTGCTAGTAGCAGAGTTCCTGGTAACAAACACATGGCTCTCTATGTAACTGAGATTCAGGAAAAATTCATTAAATTTAAGGCACTTTTTAACTTTCTGCATAAGCTTAAATCCTTTTTGTGTTCAACTGAGCGTAGTTAAAAGGCACTCTTGAATTGTTCTGTAAGATTCAAGAATGTCAGCTGATGGACTTCTAAAGGAATACCATGTAGTCATCCCCTGTAAAGAGACAGTTGCAGTAATACCTATTCTCGAGGACAGAAGGGATATGAAGGAGTTATTTGTAGTAGGAAATAAAAAAGTAGAAAAGCCTTTTTCTGGGCATTTTCAAATTAAAGGTATGTGGTATTGCAGCTTTTTTTTCGCCCTTGCTTTAAAAGAAAATGCTTGCAATTATTGCAAGATTTTTTGGTCTGTACCATGGATTATTTGCAAAGCTGGTGTTCGTTCGCATTTGTAAGATCACAGTGCTGGGCTTTATTGTTTCTGATATAGTGAGCATCAAAGGTATGGCTAACGTGGCAGGCTAACATATCTGCTCTTAGCGTTAAAGGTACACCTAATGTAAGAGCGAAGCTTTATGCAGCCAAAGATAGACATAAGAAGAAGGAAGCAGCTAAAGGAGCTGGCAGGTAGGAAAACTGCGAAAGGGAAAGAGCTACCAGTTGATGATAAAAGCAAAGTCAAAGGTGGTGATTAAGCTGCAAAAACCAGTATGTGCATACATACTGGAGTATAAAATTGCTCCCAGTAGACAGAAATTCAAGGTGTTGCCATGCCTTTAGAAAAAACTATTCATTTTATAGAAAAAAAATGTAGATCACTTCTATACGTGGATACAGCCTCTAGTGCACACCGATAGCGATCAGCAGGGATCTCTATACTAGTGAGATTTGTGGGGACCAAGGAGAGATTGCACTTACTCTAGTTGAAGATTGAAATTACAGGGAAAGCCAAGGTGGATATTCTTTTCATGAGAATTAATGATGAATGGCTAGAATTTGAAGGGGTAAAAAGCATCATGAATTGGAGTGACCTGACATGAAATATTCCAATCTAGCAAAGCCAAAGTTGATTAGAACACTGTTTTATACAAAACCACAATCATTTCCAGCTTCTCAGCAAGGATTAGTAATATTGATATATATTTTCCATCACCCTTTTCTTGGTATTTACAAAAGAGAGCTACTAGTTTGTAGAAGTACTTCAGTAAAGCTTCATCAGTGTAAATACTCAATTTTGTAATGACTATGCTTGTTTTGGTGTATTTTCAGCTTAACTGTTGTTATTTCTTTAACATTGTCTTTGTATTAGGAGGGACTAGTTGCACTCCAGGTTAATTTGGTGTTGTCTTAAGTGCAAACCTAGGTTCAGCAGCGGTTTAAATAACAGAAATGAAATATTGCAGTTCTTGCCCAGCCGTTTGGAGTCTGTCCACATCACCAAAGCAGCATCCAGATTGGCATAGCTTGAAATACCGGCATCATCTGTGCCAGGATTTCATTATCCAACATGTTACAGGTTGGTTACAAATGTATGTCACGATCATTTGGAAAGCTTGTGAAATGTCTGTCTGGACTGGCATCCAGTTTCTCTCATAAAGTAACTCCTAAATTTTCAGAAACAGATATCTATGTATTTGGCTTTGCTACTGGAGTTTTCCCTGGCTTAAAGCAATGGAATGGGGGAGTCTCTTTCCTGAAGGTCAGAAAAAGAAGAGATGTCTGTGTCACATAGGTACACACTGAGGCTTGATCCACAAAAAAACATACTATTCTACCACTCGCTTCTATACAGTTAGTCCACATGGTTACAAAGATGACTGCAAAACAGCCTTGATGCAGGTGTTTGAACCTTCGGTAAAATCAGCAGAAACTTCTCTAGCATCTTCCTTGCCATGGAAAAGTGGAATAGTATCCGTCTCTGTGCTTTGGCGCAATTGCAAGATGAATGTTATGTGTTACAATATTTCATTCAACATTTCATATGACATCAGTAAATTCATAATTAAAATGCAATGTTATTAATTTATCAGTATAAATGGCGACTACTTTTTACTAGTTGATAAGCACCATAACCTGGAAAACATGTAGAACAATCACTGTTTTTAAAAGATGTTTCTGTGAGAACAAAGTTAATTGTAGGGGTACAAGAAGGAAGGAAAAAAAAAACCCTTTGTTTTTCCTTTTGTAAGCAAATCAAGAGTCTAATGGGTTGGACCTCTCTTCTCTTACAAGACAGTGTATGGGATCTGAATAACCAGTTTTTCTTCAGTTAATGTAACTGACTTTTTTTTTTTAGATCTTTCTCTTCCCTACTAGGCAGCCTGTAACTAGGTATTAGCAGTTTTGGGAAGGTTAAATTGCCCTGTCACAGATTAGGATTTGTTAACAGATGTGGTTATTGGTACTGTGTGCTTTCCTAATCCCTGTTCAGTATTGGTGCATCTCCAACCCTACCAGTTTAATTAACACTGAAATTCTCATATTATTTTGGTGTGCTGATTACAGGCAAAGACTAAGTGGAAGTCAGATTGACATCCCAAGAGACTTCAGTGTTAACAATGCAGAAAGGGTTTTTTTTTTTCCTTTTCTCCCCTTTCATGAACTCCAGATAAGCAGTAGGCCCCAGTTAGATTTCATTACTATCACGCACTCTTCATGGTCATCTTTTAATATTTGAAAGGATCATTTGTTAACTGGAAATGGTCAATTTTTTTTTCTTTGGCTTTTGAAATATAATTTTCAATTTTTAATTTGATTCATTTAGATGAAATCATTAATCAGGGTTGAAACTGAGTTAATTTTCTGGAAAATAAATGAGGTTGTTAGAGTGAACGTTATTAAGTGGGCTCTTTGCAAAAAAGGGATAATAGCTGAAAATATGGAAGACTTTGAGAACTATAGCAGTTGAGGAATAAAAAACAGAAAGGGTTTTTTTTTCTAGCTAAGTGCAGTAATTTTTTAAAGGAAGCTAGGCATAGGAGGGATATTTCAGAACTATCATTATTAAAGTAAGAGTTATAGAGTAAATGCTCTTATTAAATATATATGTGACTTATAAAGCTACAGAGCCAGAATATAGATAGCGATTTTTAAAAATGCTCTTATATTTTTACAAACAATATGTTTCTCCTGAAGCTCACTATTTGCTATTCCAAGCAATGCCCGCTTGATTTTTGAGACCGAGAAACATTATTCTGAGTAATTCAGCAGAGCTACAGGCATCCAGGTAGAAAGCTTCAGTAGAAAGCGAGTACAGCGCACTAAACCATTTTTTCAGTCTGACCCAAATTCAGCTACTGGCCTTGAGAGGGTTCTCTTTGCTTATTCTCTGGAGTTTACTGCATGATACAAAGTGATTAAGATAGCCAGCAAAATCTCTTATAAACACAAACCAAAGAAGAAGGGATTGGACTAGACAGGCAACATCCTAGATTTACCATGCAAGTTTATTTCAGTTAACTAGAAAATTTGTTTTGCATTGTTTCCTAATGTCATCTACTTTCTGTTAATCTTCTATTTAGAACAGTGGGGTTTTTTTTTCCCCCCAGAAGATAGAGCTGCCTGCTCTGTTCTTATAGGAAAGAATTTCTTCCCTTCAAGTGTTCCAGTCTTTTTGCTCAAGAGTTATCAAAACACCAAGCACTTAGTGGCCTTAGGTCAAAATTTTTGATGGAGCACTACAACCCTGTTTAGGTTTTCTTTAATGCCTGTGTGCTCGTTAAGGACCATTTCAAAGTCCATTACTGTGAATGAATGGTAGAAATTGTAGGTGTCTTATCCAACAAGGTGTTTCCTTGTAGGTGTTTTTTAACTGTCCTGTCCAACAAGATATTAAATACTCTTCACTACCTTTAGCTGCAGAGGGAGGCAGGAGTGCGTGCCGCATTAAAAAGAAGAATTCTCAAATGGAGAAGGGTGGAAAAGTTTCTTCGGTGGAGCACAAAGTCAAATGGAAATTACTCTGGACTGTAATTGCTTTTTTTTTGGTGGCGTACCTTTCCATGATAAAAGAAGAGAGACAGTAATAATCTAACTTGGGTTAAGTTGAAATATTTTTCTTTTAAAGATTTAAACCTCAGGGAGAACGAGATCAGTTTTTCTTTCCCTTTAAAAAGGGACAAACACCAGCAACCAAATCTGAACACTGGCAGACATGAAAATTGAGTTTGTATATTGTCTCTGCTAACAATTTTAACTAAAGAGATGATAACTACAGACTTTTAAATGTCCAAAATAGTATTTGAAATTTGGTTATTTTGAGACAGAACAAGACAAATGTTGATTTACAATTTCATTTTCAGTTACATCATCGTGATGGAGCGGATCACAGTGATGTAACAACCTCAGGTGAATAGAGCATAGCATGTTAATCCAAAATGGCAGCTGTGTGGTATAAATATTCTTGGGCAATGCTAACTGGGTTTGAGCTACCTGAAGCAAGTACCTCTTCTAGGAGTGGCAAAAATACCTCTCTTCTGGAATAAGAGAAGGTCCCAAAGTCACTCCACATGATTAAGATCAGTTACCTATCATCAATTAGTCAATTGCAATTAGTTACTACTAATGTTTTTTTTATCCAGTGTGCATTATAGCCCCTACATGCTAATAGGAACAGATTAATGTCTCGACCAGAGAAGCGAGGGGCCCCAGGTCTTAACAATATAATTTAATTATATTAAGAATAGTATGTTTATGGTAGTACTCTATAGATGCTATGAGAGTATAAAGGGGGGGCTACTAAATCTCAGTAGCATAGTCCTGTGCCTTTGAAGGTAATAGGCTGTTAAAACTACTCTAAGTAGCAGAAGCAGGATCAGGCCAATGCTGTGCCATGAACTTCTTTGCAGATCTATCCTGCGTACACCCCTTTGGGTTTTAATGGTATCATTTTCAATACTCATGCATATCAAATAGCTTGTGGTGGGAGAAGACACCACGGACCATGAAGAGGGGATCGGAGCAAAAAGATGGCAAGGATTGCCTATTTGGGTGTGGAGAGAAGGATCCACTTTGTCAAGCTAAACATGTATGGCATGGTTACTAAATAGAGCTTTGCTACTTGCTGGAGACAGTTTCTAACAGCTGGCTTGGCTACTGGCTGTGATTTCAGAAGTTAGTTCTTTTGAACCTAATCAAACCATCTCCCAAAACTCCTTTCCTATTTATGGTGTAGGAAACCCATCTCTGTCCAGCTTCCTTTTCACGTTTCCTTCGGTGTTCAGTCCTGGCCAGCTTTGCATTTTCTTTGTAGTGTTTTGTAGTATCTTTGGACACAGACATTTCTAATCCTTCCTTTCTTCAAGTTTCTTAAGAGGGAAGATTGCATTGCATTTCTTACTTAAAAATATCTTAACAGATATTTGCTGTAATTTTGGCATGGAGGTTCTGCCCTCCAATGGTCATTTGCAGTTTCTGGGTAACCTTCAGTGTTTGTCTTATGACAATGTTAAAAAAATCAAGATTCCATTACATACTTCACATTAAAGTCTTTCCAGTCAGGAAAGGCTGTTTTGCTTCCCTCTGCTATGTTATTTACTCTGTTTTCAAACTGTCCTGTTTAAACTCTTCAACAATGGGGAATTTGCTACATAGAACAGCCCAAAATGTACAATGTACAGCAGTGGACAGCAATATTGGGCCTCTGAAGAGGATGAATAGTAACAGCAGTGATAATAAGGTGGTAAGAGTAGATTTCCAATGTCTTGAAGAATGACACCGTGTAGAGAGCACCTTGAGGGAAACCTCCATATCTAAAACTCCTCAAGGATTTTTGCAAAATGACCACTCCTTACTCCCACGTATATTTCCTTTAAACCCATATTTACAGTAAGTTTTAACTGCAGACATCTGTATTAGTTGGGCCTTCATCTTGAGCTAAGCAAGGCGTACTACTTCTTTGGTACGTTCCTAACGTGGACAGATTAGTAATATAAGACCAGCAAATAATTTTTATTTGGGTGGATTTTGAACGAGATGTTACACAGTTGGAATACCTGTGCCCTGAGCTACTGCTCGCTTGGTTCTCCACCTGGCCAACTACAGCTGATATGGAAGCAAAGTATCTGAAGAGGTGGGTAGTCAATTTGCTTTGTTCCTAAGAACGCATTTTATGTAAGCTTTTAAAAATGGAGCAAATGTTTGTAGCCGCTAGATAGTAAGTAGCTACCTGGTGAAACAAATTTCTTTTATAAAATCTAACAGCAGGGGAAGTCTTTGTAAAAGTTTGTTTTTCTTTCACATCTTTCATTGCGCAGCAAACAGTGCTAGGAATTGGACATCCATACAATACTTAGAATGTCACTGAACGAAACATGTCAATTCAGGTTTGGCCCAAGTCATTCTGTTCACAGATGCAAACATATGCCACTGATTGCAAAAAATTTTAATTTATTTGCTGTTTGGATAAGGAAGCTGAAGCTGCAATTCACATGTTTTTGAACTGAGTGCACTGGGATGGGATAAACCATCTGTCCTGTAAGTGAGATGCTCAGCTATGTGCGGCTGTTGATAGTAACAGGGGTTACTGGCTAGCAGCGTTATCTAAGCAGTAGCCAAAGGTTTAATAATACACAAAAATGACTTAAAATGACCATTTTTAAGGGACTTCTGAAGATTTTAAAGAAAAAGCAGGGTTTGGGAGTGCAATAGTCCTGCTTCAAGTTTCTTATTTAACCTAAGCTTACCAGTTTAATTTTAATCCCTTTCGAACTCCTTGGTCATGCTTTGAAGATAGAAAACCGCCCCCTCAAGCTCTGAAGCTGAGCAGTGGCTCTTTTTGTTTCCACAAGCCGAAAATAAAGTGTTCGCATGAGCTCATTTACAGAGAGTAGAGTTGGCAGCCTTATCAGGAGAGGAGAAAGGAGCTCTGAAGATGAAAAGCTATCGCTGTGACAGAAGTCTTTATTAGGTTGGGCAGTAATGGAACGTGGTGTACATGGGATAAAGTGACGGCTACCTAGAGCATTTAGGGAAAACCAGAAGAGTAATAATGTTTTATGTTCTTCTTAGGCTGGCTTCTTTGGCGATCCCTGTGGCCCAGGAATGTTTGGAGTAAAAAAGGGGACTATGCAAACAGCATACTGTCCCAGTTTTGCAGCAAGTCAGAAAAAGGAAAAGTAAAGATGAATCATTATGTAGTTTCATAATTACTCAGCATTCCCTGTTGTGCCAACCCTCTACTATAGAGCTTGCTAGGAGACAGACTTTGATTGAAAATCCTTTTATCCAGTTTCACGCGTATGTCAAATTCCATTTACAACAAATACTTCTGCTGTTGAAATTCAGGTTTCTCAGGATAATTTTTTAATATAATTAAGATGCTAAATGTATAATTCCATTAAGATAATACTTTAGTATAATATATATAGCCTATATAAAATATAATTAGCACAAGAATAAAACATTTAATTTTTTCACCTTACTCCAGTGAGTTATTTCTTTTGCATTCGAGGTGAGGTTGCACTTTTCTATCAGTTTCTACAAAAAATCTCTATGTTGTTGTTGCAAGTTTTGTTTGTAGTGGTTAGAAAGACTTTGTACAACAGATAACTGATCACTCAAGCCCATTGAAGTTAGTGGAATTTTTGTCATTCACTTTTCTTTCTGTGGATTGGGAGTGTAACATGTGATATGTACTCTGTGCAAAAAACCCCTCTGATGCCTTCTTACTTTATAGCGACCAAGACTATGAATTCCCCAAATCTCATCTCAAGTCTTTGCCAAGGATGCGTGGAACATCCTGTTTAGC
Organism: Ibidorhyncha struthersii; assembly: GCA_013398815.1. NCBI lineage: Eukaryota > Metazoa > Chordata > Aves > Charadriiformes > Charadriidae > Ibidorhyncha > Ibidorhyncha struthersii. Next base: position 311,134 of record VZSZ01010037.1, read on the forward strand.
ATAGCAGGCAGTAGTATTGCATGGACCTGTATTCTGCAAGTGTTATTTAGCCTGCCTTGTGCTCCTATGCACTAGGACTGAGAGGGGTAAAATGGCAGTTATGACCGATGCCTGCAAAAACCACTGGGAAACAGCTTGCTGCTGGGGTATACATTCATAGCTGTATATACATGCATCCCTGAATAGAGGAAGGATTCTCTGAAAGCCACTTCACTCAGCAACTGCTGATTGCAGTTTGGAAACACCATCTATAACTGGGGCTAGTCTTATCCTTTTAAGACTTATTCGTGCAACTTCAAAATGCTGTGTTAATACTGTTTCAAGGGCTTAAGGAGTTTTAACTTGTGCAGAGGTCCTTGTCTGCTCTTTGTGTATTTATTTTATGTATGTGAACCAACTGATCTGAATTTGGCCTGATTGGCTTTTTGAAGGCAGAGGGCTCTTTTTCTTCCAGCTGAATGCAGTGGCAAAGCTTCTGCTGACTTTAATGGGAGTAGGACTGGAACTTACTGTCATCACATAAAAGATCAGCTATATGTTGACAATAAACAGTGTAACTCCACTAATCTTCCCCCTGTCATTGACAACTTGTATGGCTTTTTTTATTGTTTTTACTTAAGAATTTTTCCTGTTCATTTGTTAGATTTCCATCTTCATTAAGGATTCTGTCTTCCTGCTAGCCCAGGATTAAAGTCACAGCAACATTTTGTAGGTAACAATGTCTTCACAATGCAAACCCTTTAGAACTAGTGGTGCTTTAGCTAAAAGAAAAAAAAATGGATAGCTAATTGTTTCTGTGGTTCTTATAAATTTCACAGCTGCTATGAAATTCAAATAGAGACCTGCATTGCTTTAACAGGCATCTCTGCCCCTCAGTAAAACCAAAAAGGCTTTACTTCAAGTTTTGAATTGCCTTCTTTAATGCCTTTAAACAATAGACCCATTTCTTCATTTAATTAAAACAGTAAAAGTTGTGCCTCAACCATACAGATTGACAGAGGACGGTAATTGATTTGGCTCATTTCTTTTTTTTTTATCACAATTAACAATAAAACACAGTGCGTTTTGCTGGAGAAGTAACTGAGAAAAAAACAATGAAAAAGAAAGATAAATGGCAGTAATACTGCTTGCATTAATTAGGGGGGTATGTTGAATATTATTCACGATGGAAAAGGTCTGCAATTGGGATTTTAGTGGCATGGGAGTTTCAGTCAGAGTTTTCTCTGAGTAGGGACTGCAGGCATTTGTTCGTCAAGAAAACTGTATAAAATCACCTGATTTTAATAACAGATCTTTACTCAGTGGAACATGCCACTGATCTTTAATCGTGTCCTCAGGTAAACTGCTCCTTAATAAAGAATAAAATGTGGTGGAAAAACCTTCTCTCAGAAGATAGACTTACCTGTTTTTTCATGGGCTGTGTTAAGAACCCGTATTTGGGGTTCCAATTTTCATTGATCCAACATCCAAACATCCAAATTATTTTTTAAAAAGTTTTGTTAAAGTTGTACGTCAAAATTGAAAGGGGGGGGGGGAGGATGTGTCCACAATCCAACTGACTTTTTTAAACTAAGTTTTTGCACATTTACAATAGTTTTGTTCCTTTGCAATGCTTACTTTCTTGCAAAACAGTATTTAGTCTGGTTCCTCAGATTAATAGTGTAAATTGAAAGTAGCACTAAGTAATCCACAGCATATTTTTGCGGTATATGTTGATGAATGAGAAGGACATAAAGAAATTCTATGTCTCTTCCTACATATTCTCCGTGGAGGAATTTCTAGCCTAGCCATTGAATTTTGCCATTGGCAGGATGGGCTGTGTTGAATTGCATGTAATAAGATATGTTTTCTGTTCTAATTTCTGAACTGACTTAGTTTTACACTTCTTAAAATCAAATAATATGCATTAACCGGTTTGGGCCTTATACCTTTGGAATCGCCATTCATTTTATGATGCATGACATGTGAGAGCTCTCTAGAAATCATCTGATTATGGCCCAGTTCAGTAGCTACAGTCTCTGAGATGAAGAGGTAAATGTCTGTTCTCTTCATCACAAGTAACATCGGTCCATGTAACTGAAGTTGAACCCTTTTCTATCTCTGCCAGCACTGGCAAAATTTCTTTACTGATACTTCAGACCTTATGTACATGGTAGTTAACCTGTTTGCATGTGTGTGTGTTTTTTAGTGTTGTGAAGTATGTTAATGATAGACAGAAACTTTAAAGTTCAGTACATAGAGCCTTTCTTTCTTATGCATATGCTTCCAAAGAAGAATTTTCTCTAGATAAATTATGCCCTCTCTTTCTTAAACAAGATCTAAGAGCTTCTCTAGCTGTTAAGTATAGTATCCAGCACTTGAAATCCCAGTCCATTTAGTTCACTGTGACAGTTCCCAACTGGATGGAGTTTTGACAAGGATTGTATACCTTAGTGGCATGGTGTATTCCGTGGCTTAAGAGATGTAAAGTATAGAGTGCATTTCTTTATGTCTAGTGCAAAGATCAAAGTGCATTCCTCAGAGTAGAAGCAATAGCATAGAAGGGGACGCATAAATAACAAGCATATGAAAAGCTTTTTTACTCTATCTTACCTATTTATGTAGCTATGAGGAGAATTTCCCCATCTTTTAATTAGGTCATTTTAAAAATCAAGAAGTCCATGTAGAGGATTTTTAACTGTATTTTAATGCTGTTTGATGAAAATGGCTTTGAATAAAAAAAATGGACCACACTGTTCTGGAAGGTAGGGAAGGTACCAATCAAAATCACAGAACTCTGGCTCTGAATGTCTTTGAACTTTAGGAAGTTTTTGATGTGGAACTTGATTAGAAGTTGTACTAAAATTCACTCTGAATGTGAGAAGGACTGGAAAAGATAAGATTCTCAGTTTAAATTTTGCAGGATGTTCTCATTTTTGCTTTTTGCTCATAATCGTAATTCAAAGGTCCAGATATCACTAAAACTACTGGGTTGATGCGTTTGGGATATCTGGCCAAGTTTCCTATTGGTCTAGTGCTTAACTGCAAGTTAACCTAGTTTCAAGAAATATGTAAGTACCATCAGTGAGAGAACAAACTTGGCACAAAGTAGAGAAGTTTACTATACTTCCACTCTTCATAGATAGTTTGAAAAGAAGATCACTGAGCAATCTAAAAGGAAAGGCACAAGCTGGAGGGAATAATAAAGAGGTATCAATCCACCTTACCACACCATCTCTGACACAGTGGCATGACAAGTGGAAAATAACTTAACTCTGTAAAATGGGGAAAAGGCAGTAAAAAATGAATTGTGTTACAGTTTCTAAAACCTGCCTCAATTCAAGAAACAAATGCTCCTGAGCATCACCAAGGTGTACGATGTTCACATAAATCTCCCATGTCAGCAAATGGGAAGCATGTAAAACCTTAAGAAACAGTATCAGAAAATACCAGATTTGTGAAGACCATTGAGATCACTGATTAAAAAAGGTCCCATATTCAGTCCCAAAGGCCTTCCTCATAGGATCAATCCTCAGCGCTGTCTGTTTCGATTTTCTCCAATAAATGATATGGCTGACTATTCCCAGAAAACATATTGATGCTTCCTATAACTGACGCACAATTTTTCTGGCTATAAGCATACTTACAGGCATGTTCTTCCATCGTCAGTTCCTTTCTTTTCTGCGGGTTAACTAAGTTAAGGCTTAGAGAAAAAACATTTGAATCAGTTGCCTTTGAAAATACAGGCAAGATCTTACTCCTGTTATGTCATTATAATGCAATAAGCAGTGCTGTCTTGTTCAGAACTCTCTGCATATTTTATACCATTCTTCTGAGTATATCTAGTCCAGATGAAAATTAGTAGAAAAAAAAACTTGAACGTCTAAAAATGGATCCAAATTTGACCTCTGGATCAAAATACCTTCTCAAACAAGCAAAGCACGTTGCAGAGGGAGGTTCTGATCCAAAGAGAAAGTTGTAAGGTCAAAGAGAGGGAAAAGAGGAAGAGGAAGAAAACAGGCTTGTTCTGCTTAATGGACAATCCTAGGTATAATTTTGGATCTTATGGGAGTAAGCTGGAAGTGCGGGAATGGGCAAAATCTAAATGCTGAAAACTGAACCACACAGAGAGTTTATTTGCCAACAGCTCTCAAGACCTTTACTTCTTTATGTTCAGTTTCCTGTGTTTGCATGGAAGGATTACCTATGTAAGGCAGGATAAAAGAATGAGTAAGGAATTTTGACTCTTAGCTTTTATTAATCATTAAACAACACAGTGTTCAAGTTACACTGTGAAGTGCGAAGCACACCCAGCCTTCGGTGACTGTTCTCTCAAGAGTTCCTGCTGGAGAAAGAGAAGTTTACTCACTGAAGCCCGTTACGGATCATGTCGTCTCCTTTTCCTTTAAGCCTATGTCTGCTTTCCTGATCACAGAGGTGACAGTGATTACATTTTTTCATAAGACCCAGGGAGCTCATCTATATTCAAGAGCTATTTGACTGCCCTTTGTATCCAGTTAAGAAGTTAGAACTTCCATATATGTGCATCTGTTTCTTTTGTGCTTTCTTTGGTCAGATCAAGGGGAATGGATTAGTAATAAACCAAATTCTATGTATCTATCCTTTAGATATAGATTATAGTTTCTTAATCTGACTTTCAAAGTAACTAAAGAAGCCTTAAAACTAAATGATGATTATGCTAAGAGCATTTCTGATACTTTTGGCAATAGTGTCAAGTAAATATTTTTCATGTGTTTTCTTTTCACTTTGCATGAATATTTTAAGCTGTGATTGTACTCTCTTGACCTAAGAATTTTAATTTCTTTAATATCATAGCAAATGTATATGAATGCTTCAAGTAAAATATTACATGAACTAGCCTGTATACTTTGACTATATAGATAGGAAAAGTTGGAAAAAAAAACAGAAAGTGAACTTAAAATTGCAAAACTTCTGTTGAAATGATTGCTTCTGAAGGCAAAAGAATAGTATTCTTAATAATTCAAAATTATTAATGTTTCAATCAAAAAAAAAAAGCGGGGGGGGGAGAACATCTAAAAGAATTCCCTGTTCAAATACGGCAGGAGGAACATACACAGTAACAGGTGAAAGGCACTATGTGTTTCATGAAAGGGGACATTGGAAAAGGTTTTTTGTAGCATTTCCAAGGCTCTTTCTGCTAGAAATTTTGGGTTTCTGATGAAGATGGAATACAATTCAATTATTACTGAATTTTATGGTAAATCTCTTCTCATCATCATACAAGGAGGATGATGATAAGAAGAGACTTAGATGTTGCAGTGGATGTCACAAACACAATTTTGGATTGACTTGTATGCACACTACATGGTTAAATTCCTCAAAAATTGTCCTTGTGAGAGGATTGTACAGATTTGTGTGTTTTGTGGGTGCTAGTTATAAATATCTCGAAATATTTCTCTAGGTTTCTGGGTTTGGGTTTGTTTAATTCGGTTATTTTGTACATAACCTGTCATCGTTTTACCCAGTAAATTCTGCTCTTGTTTTAGCCTTAATGTCTTTTAAATTGGATGTCACAGTCCATAGGAATGAAATCCATGCAGAAATGTCTATTCATATGTTTAAAAGAAAAAAGAAAGAAAGAATGAGTCCAATGTATGTGTTTTAATGGGAGGAAGAGAACTTTGGGAGAGAAATAGGAGAGAAAGCAGAAAACTTTGAAAGGAACACAGTATCTGGAAAAAATACAAAGTCCATGAAAGTAAATTGTTTGCTCTTCTTGGCCTTAGAAGTAACTGGAGAAATGTACAACCTTCAGTAGAATGATGCTAGATTTGCAGTGCATTGAGCGGGAAGACCTTGGTCTCTTGTTTGGTAAATATTCTTTTTATGGCCCCTAGAAAAATTAAATAAGCACCTGTTTAGCACTGCACAATGTGAACATTCCCATTGAGATCTGCGTTCAGAAGGGTAAGCATGTGCCAATTTAAATAGACCGTGCTTGTCAGGAATTATTGACTTAAAACTAAATATTTGTGTTTTTTTTTTTTAATTCTGCATCTGTTCTATATGAAAATAATTTCTGGGGATTAGGAAATTTTATGCTTTATTTCCTCTTTTAAATAATGTTTATGTAATTATGTCACCCAATTACTTGTATTAACATACCCTTGTACACTTTGTACAATTTTTCTTCGTACCAGTTGCCATTACAGTTTAAACAAAAATATTCTCCTCAGACAAACATCTTTTATATAAAGGCATATTTAACAGGGAGGAGTTGTTTCTTGTGGAAAAGAATAATTCTTGTGACAACAAATGTTGACCTTTTTTCTCTTTCTTTTTGTTTTGTTTTTTTTCATTTAGTCTGGCTAAAATTACATACATATTCATGTATTTTAATAAGAACAAAACATTACTCTTGGATATTTTCCATAAATTTGTTCTCATAAGCAATTTGATAGACATCTACTATAACTATAAGGGGGGAAGTTTGCAGTAAATCACTCTGCCTAGTTTAAAAAGCTAGAATTTATTAACCCATTTCCCAAAGGCCCAACATTACCTATGAGATTAGAAGAAAATATTCACTGTTTTCTGTTTTAGAGCATGGGCATTTTACAATCAGAGTATATGGTCTAATTGTTTCAAAATTTATTGTGTTTTAGTAAAGTGAAATCAATTTACCTCGTAGTATTAATTGTATGCAACATTATGGACAGTCAAAAAGGCTGGAAAACGCTGAGCACATTATAGTTATATTTTTCAGCTGGGATTTTCTGCATTAACTCTGATCCACTCCTGGTGCTAACTATGAAGGAATAGTTGGTATGCAAGCTAACCATTATGCTTTTGTACAGAAAGTTGCTAGCAGTGGTATCACTGATAAGCTTTCTATTAATTGCTCAAGTATTACCTCAAGATGAGATGCAGAGGCCACAAACAGGATAACCTGTCACTCCAGGATGCTAGGCAGTATGTCAGGTTATGAGGCTAGCAGGATATATGAGGTAGTATATAAATCAGGTACACTCTGGGCATGAATGAAGTGTTAAATCTGTTCAGGAGAATACTTAAAATTCAAAATGAAGAGTTACTTAGATTTTTTCGTTTATGTCCACAGAACTTTGCCTATACCCATTAACTTCTTGTGTTTCAGTTTCTTTTCCGTTGCTTTACCAAGGCGAAACACAGAATATTTACGCTTGTTATATGAACTGTAAAAATTTAATCTGGTGTTCTTTTCAGGTTTTAGATGGTAGAGCCAGATATTATTTTACATTTTTTATAGATATGTATATCAGTTTCACTTTCTGATTCTAATGTATGCACAGTTCTTTGATATCGGTACTCATGTAATAACAGAAGAAAGTTTATATAAAGACAAAGGAAAAGTGCATTTTTAAATTTTTTTTTTTCAGTAATGTTATGTAAATATAGACATGTCTATTTAAAAAATGTAAAAGCTTTAATTGAGTTGACAGCATCCTCAACTACATCTTCCACTGACATCTGCAGTATTCGCAGTACTCTGGAAAGTGTTGGGGCAAATGTTTATACACTCTGATACTTTGTATAAAATGCAGAATACTTATCAGGGGTTTTTACAGGGTTTTTTATTATCAGGGTTTTTTACAGAGTCTACCTTTGTACTCATCATGAGATACATTACTACCCAACTTTTTTTGAGGAAGAGACAAATACTTTCTTCCTGAGTGCTTTTTCCCAGTGTTCATTAAGCTGCATGCACTGGAAAGTTTTTACCTGCCACCTCCAGAAACCATAATATGTGCAGAGAATGTATCTTCCTTCTTCGTTTCCACCTTTCAGCGTGATGCTACAAGATAACACTGAAAGGAAGCAATTCCACCACATTGAGATTGTACATTATTTTGTTTATTTTAATATGCTATGTCTTGATTTGATATCCATTTAGCCAGTTAACTTTGAAGTTTTAGTTTTGTTGTTGAACAATCATCACTTTAACCAACTGCAAATAGTGAGACAAAAAACTTAAATTTCATCTTCTGCATTAACTCTGAGATTTGCAGGCAGGAGCGATACTGCACAGGAAGATGCCGTGATGTGGTATGTCAGTACCTTCCAGTCTGAACATATTGACCTAGATCACTGTTTTTTTTCCTACCTGAGTAGCAGATAAAGTTTCCTCTTTCTAAAATAAGGAACCGCTCAGAGAAATCAGAAAGGGAGTAGAAACTTCGGATTTTCAAATTCCTCACAGTCATAAAATGTGACCATCTGTACTATGAACTCATATAAACCACTGTTGAACTTTACTCTTCTAGCAGGTAGAATTTTAAGAAACAGAAAGTTACAATACACAGACAGGAAGAGTAAAGTACAGAAAAGCCATGTCCTTTGCCAAATACGCCTGAAACTAGTAATATAAGATCTTTTATCTTGAATTTAGAATTATCCTGTAATTGTACTGCAAGAGTACTCTGAGACCCCAAATGAAACCCTTTTGTGTAACTCCTATCTAATCCTGAAAAAAATCTGCAAACAAAATAACAATACAAAAGACACAATGCTCATATTTTGGCTGCAAAAGTAAAGCCAAAATGTAAGAATATCTACCACATTTCCAAGCCCATATTTTCATATAATGTTGATGCTTAGGTTTAAAAGTNGATATTCTAGTTTCTAATACAGTTTTCTGTATGGGTAAAATTGATTAAGTATACTTAGACTATAAATCATGATAAAATAGAATGCTTCTAAAAAAGTGTTAGCTCCAACCAGAGGCTGAGATACGGCGTAAGCTTCTTAGGCTGTTTTCCCATTGTACCACCTGGTCTAGGTTTTGTGGTACCATAAAACAGCATGCAGAACAAAGACGGAATAAGTTCAGGATTCTGCCATACCTTTTAAGGAAGCTTGAAAGATGAAGTGTGAAATTGATGACGTTCCACAAATTATTATCTTGCTCTTTTAAGAATAAAAAAAGCAGGGAAGAATTGCGTAGTGCTTCACCAACAAAAGTATAGTTCATAATTACTCAATACATAAACACGAGGAAAGATTGCAGACATAGTATTGTTATGGGTGTGCTAAGGGAAAAGACACTGTCAAAATGATGTTTCCATGAATAGCCTTGGAGAAGTCCGAAATTCTGTCAGAAGACATATTTTTGCAGTAAGGCCAATTTAGACTTATCTGGCAATATAAAGCCACCTTAACTGAAAGAATAAGTCTCAGTCACTTTGCCAGATAAGTGCAATTTGGAAACTAAATTTTGCTCATCTTACTCTTACACTGTTCAGCACAGACTGGCTACTCAAGATAGAAAAGGATAATAAAACAAACAAAAAAAACCACCACCACCACAAAAAAAAACGAAATTAGGGAATCTCTCTGTTAGGGTGAAGAACTTTTAATATTTCAATGAATTGTACACCTGGTTTAGAGCTCTGGTATGATGATAGCAATCCTTTAGTTTTCTCTCATTCTGTTCCAGCAAAATGAAATCACTTCCTCTAGACAGAAATCCTAATTCTAAGCAAGCTATTTCTTGGTCTCAGTAGAACCGGTATGATTTTATATACAATATCTATTTCATCTCACTCTATTAAGAACTTTCCCGTGACTTCTGGATCTCAGATTAGTTCCAGAATCCCACATCATCCAAGTCACTAACTGAAATATTGTGAAACTGCACATTATTGTCTCTGAAAAGGGTATTGAGATCTTGATTCATGCTACCAGTACTTCACAGTCCGATTATTATAAGGCATTTCATTTCGATCTTCCCATCTCTCTTGAGAGTCGCCAGCAAATGGCCCAGAACTTCAGTTAGACTACTTTTCTATTAGAGTTGTCACTAGCATAGCTCTTGAATTCTTTATAAGCTTTGATGATGGTGATCTAGAATAAAGACCTGGTTTTGACCTTCAGGCATTGATATGGCCTTGCTCAAACTTTTTGACCTTTCTGTCTCCTGGTGTTCCATACCCTCTCCTTGGATCATCAGCCAAGCTGACTTTCCCAGTCTGCGCTTGTCACCTTAAAGTAGTGATTTCAAGTGTATTGATGCAGTAATGACTTTACAGCCCAGCAAGCTCCACTTCATTAAATTGGTTGTAATTTGAACCCTGAAACAAGATAGCGTCTTGTGTAACTATATTTAAATAAATTAAGGTAGGAACGGTGGTATTTAGTTAGTGATAGATTGCCTTTATTTATTCTTATACCTTGTCCCAGGACATCGTATGCATAATTAAAAAAATAAGACATATACTATTATATAGTATGGTTATGATATATAAGCACATTGACATGAAATTTAATGGTGCAATTAGCAACAGTATTTTCTGTGCTATTTGTAAAGCTTTTGCAGTATTTTACACTGCTTGCTAGTTATTAGTTTATTAGTAATTCAGATGATGTGGCGAGAACTATTATGTGATGGTAACTGTTTCCTTTCAGAAACATCAGGGCTTTACATATTCACAGTCTTAGGTCTGCATCGCATTGCCTTCACATTTTACAAATACGCGCATTTTACTGCAACATAGGCTCTTCCTCACTTTGGAAAAGTGAAGGAAAAGTAGTGGAAGTTTTGTAGCCTGTATTTAGTGGCCTAATTTCAGTCTCTTCAAAATCAGTGTGAGTTTAGCATAATTCTAATGAAGTTCTGGTAGTATAACACTCAGAAAAGATCAGATTTAGGCACTAGGAACTGGGTCCATAGAGTGTATCTCTTCCGGAAAAGAAACAGATTTTTTTAAAAGTTCTTCTGTGAAGTGTAAAAGGTATTCTTTTGTAATATCTGAGAACTAATAATGGATATTGCATGTTTAATGCAACAGAGTAGCTGTCCCATTTTCCTTTTTGTTTTCCCTTTCTTTCTGCACATTCACCTCTTCTTGAACAGAAATAAAAGGTTCAAGGCTTGTCAGCATCAGTTTATAGATAGCTGTTTAAAAATAATGAGGTATTGGGTATTGTAAGGCTCAGGGCTGTCTTGCCAGACTCATTTATTTCCATTCACCTTTTGTCAGAATTGCAGACAGAAGACATTCAATTAAAACTTGTCACCTGTTGCATGTGACCTAATTTGTATTTGTGAGCGTCACAGATTAGGATACTTAGCTTCATATGGAACCATTAAAAATGTAAAGCAACGGTAGTACTCTTTAACGTTTTATGCCACATTTTCTTCATCTTTGCTTATGGATCATTCTTCAATGGAAATCACTTGTGCTAAGAAATAATAGAATTTATTTACACAAAATCTCATTTGCGTGGGAAAACTAAGTGGATTTTATGCATGTTCTTTTATGTTTTAATGCATAAATGAGAAGTGCAGAAAAATTCAGCATGTAGATGATTAGTTCATGCAAAGTTAATGTTCCTTTCAAGAGAGGTTGAGTACTGAGCTATGCAAGTAACACATTTATCAGTTCTTTTGTCAAACTGAAAAAAAAAACACCTCTGGGCTTTAACTAAAGAGAAATTTTTTTTCAGTGCCTTTGCCAAAATCCAGCCTTCTCTTCCCTGCCNTAATTATTAAATAGGAGGAAAATATGAAATGAAACATTGGTTTGAAACGCTCGTTTTACCAAAGTGTTATTTTCCTCTTTTGATTTTTCAACTTTGAAAAGTTCACTAAATATTTTAATTGGCCCAATATTTTTTTAAATAATAAACTGTTTGTTACAAATCTTTGCCAGAGGAACGGATAAATTAAGCAACTTATTGATAGCCAAAGAGCAAACTGGATATTAAAGTAATAAGCGCCGTTTTGTCTTTCAGTCCATTATATGGGCGGGTTCCTGAATTATATTGTTTTATAGGCACATCTTGAGGACAGCCCATTTTATTCTATATTGACAAAGACTTTTTGGTACTGACCGAATGAAAATTAGGAGGATGATTTTTAGACTTCCTATGCAACACTAAATAGTGTATTTAATAGTGCAGATATAGCTATCACAAGACAAAACATTAAAGCCTTCGCCTGCTAATTGTTAATTCAGCTGTAGATCAGGAAAGATTTAATGTGAGTCATAGGTTTTATCTTCTTTGATGACTTAGGGCTCTGTATTCAAAATATTACCTGCCTAATGGACACATATTTTACATCTCTAATTGAATTTTTACCTGCACATGGTATTACCCAAATATTTTTTTCAGAATATTTCAAATATTTCAGAAGCTCTCTGGCATCCTTATAATCCTTATAATTCAGCACATAAGACAAAGTTGCAGATCCAGAAGACAAGATGGCTCGTGTTATCTTTTTACTTTATGCTGTGTTACTTCCTGCATGTTTCTACTATGTTGAGAGAGGCCTTTTGTGGTTTAAAGTGGAAGTATTTTTTCTACTACATATGTTTCGGACTGCAGGATTAATGGACTGGCCTCACAGTTGTCTTATCCCAAACTATAGAAATTACTGAATTGTCTAAAGAGTAAATAGATGACCGTTCTTCTATCTAAATACATACTCTCTGTGTTTGTGGTGGAAAATCAGCTGGTTTTCCTGTTCTAAGTGGATAAAAGCAAAACCCAAAGTTTATAATATTCACCCAAGCTTACACAGCAATTGTACAAATAAACACAGTATGTTCAAGTGAACAAGATGTTGTCCCAAAGGAGAACAACATCAGAACCTGCCATTAAAATTCTTTTTGGTCTTTCCAGTTTTGCTGTTAATCGTTTTTTTTTTCCTCTGCTACTGATGTTCCTCTAAAGCTCAGCAAGATGCAGTTAAGTGGGTATCCATTCTTACTGGACTCAGTGTAAAATTTAAGGCAATGCTGGGAATCTTACAGGCATCTGTAGAAAATGGATCGTTACCCAGTTAGTTACATATCTCAAAAAATGAAATAGGAATATATTTATTATATTTATATATCAGATGCTGCATTAGAGGTGGAGCTTGCCAGAACAGCATTGGTGTAGAACGTATTTGCTTGCTCTAAATCTCTCATGTAGGGGGGACAGAAAGGGAGCAGATTTTGAAATTTCTGTAGGAAGTCAAAATTACAGGTTTGATTCTGATCTCAAACCTGTTCTTTACTGATGTACTGGAAGGTAGAGAAGGAGTTTTGATTTATCCAGGTTTTAGTTCATATTTAAGTGAATTAGATTTATTTTTTCCAAAATAAGAAGCTCTCTCCCATTATACGTATTAAGCAATTTCTTAAAGCACCAGTCACAGCGGGTACCTGTCCCATATTAGGGCTTCAGGACAGTGTGAGAAAAGGACTACAGAATAGGAATATTAATTAGCGTCTATTGGTAAGGGAGGATCAGGTGAAGTAATACAGAGAAAAGGGAGGGTGCAGGTTTGCTTATGTTAAGTTTGTTTAGATTTAAGTACCTGGTGGGTAGCTCATTTTGTATATCAGCTCTAGTCTTCAGTTATTTCCATGCAAGATCATGTGGACGTTTTCACTTTACAGTAAGTGCCCAATATAATTTTGTCATGTGTTGGTAAGCATTTGATAGAAATCATGCAAAGGTTGTATGAGGATCCAGCAGGTAAACATTTTTTGTAGAAGCTTGTATAGTGACTATGAGACCATTTTTTTTTTCCCTTAAGGCCAGCTGGAGAAATTCTTTTGTTGTATTAGTACGTGTAATTGCTTTCTTTTTAAAAAGTAGCTATTTCATTGATTTGAGTAGTTTCCATCTCTCCATATATTACAGTTCCAGTCTAATCCTTATTTTCTGAGCTTTGTAAATCATGTCAAAATGTGTGCCTACCCATCACTTCTGAACAGATGAGTCTGAGTTGTGCTTGTCCCACGGTGTAAAGTGAATCTGTTGCCCTTGGTTGTTGAAAGCAGCAAGCCTGGTCTTTCTGTTTGTACCCTGAGGTCATCTGTATTTTTCTCATTTGGGCTTTTGGTTTTGTTTTTCTGTTGAAGAATTTTAAAATGAAACTGAGTGTTAGGGAATGTGGAGAATCAACTTGCTTGTCTTCAGTGTCATTAATAAATGTTTTGACCCTAAACAACTGTAATGATAATATGCACAGTGCAATTGATTCATAGGTGTGGCGTGAGTTTATATAGGTGGAGTGGATATCTTTCTTTTCACGTTATGGTTGAAGACTGATAGGGTGAGTGAACTGAGTTGCTAAAGACTCTGGCAAGCTTCATGCACAACAGAGCTGAAGTAGAGGTCTACTTAACTTCTCCCTGGACAGCTAGTTGCCACAATATCCTTCTTAATAGTCTGAGTACAGGCTATTTGTTGAATTACAGCAATTACCTCTATGATCAAGATGTTAAGCTCCTCCTGCCCCAAATGAAGATCTATGTGGACAAAATTGGTTTTCTCTCTCTCCTTTGTTTTTCCAATGAAGGATGCATCAGCTGTTACTGTTTTGAGAGCAGACAAATATCCTTTTATGTAATGAATTCTCTCATACAAGGTATAGGAGTTACAGGGGGAAATGCATGCACATACATAGGAACCTCTGGATTTCAGTTTGCTACCCACAAAACTCCAGAGTTTTTATGGAATGTCAGATGGATATACTTTCTTAAGCGGTGTCTTGCATCGTTTTTACTTCTGTAAAGACTCTTGGTAAGTAAAATACCACTTAGGGTGTGTTAGATTATCAGAAATTGATTCTAAAATAGCTACTTTGTAATAGTACAAGAAGCAAGGAAAGCTTAGGAGCTAAAATCATGGTAAACTCTGTATTGGTTTTAGTGAAACAGTTATGAACCTCTAATTTATAGTCTATTGGTATTATGTTATAAAAATGGTTTCACATTAGAATTGGAATTAGTTATATTCTAGATTTAGGTAATTTTAAAATATGCAATACTATTACTCCCCAGTTATTTAGAATTATAATGTTTTTCTTTTAAAAAAACAAAGTAGTTATACTTACAGGTATAGCTATGTATCATAGGTGAGTGCATGGATCTATGTATAATTTTGCTATTGTGACATTTGTCTGTATTTCCTTCCATTAAGTATGTGAATGGTTTGAATGTGTATCTCGGCAAATGCAGAGGTGGTAAAAGAATTGTTCATCTTGGTAGATTTATATTATTTTAATTTAAGCTTCAGTTCCATTACTTTTTGATTAAACATACTTCTGTCTGATACTATCCATCTTTTATCACTATGAAATCTGCTCCCAAGCAGAAAGAAGGATGGCATCTGAATTATGCAGAAATCATTTTCTATCTATTTTTCTTCAAATGCTGGGCAGTCTTTTTTACAGTCCCACCAATATCACATGTCTCGTTCTAACCCTCTGCCTATTTCCGAATATTCAACTGTCAAACTTTGGTCTTTAGCTTTTTGTTTTTATGGCAGTGTATTCTCCTGGATATCATTTGCTGCAGGTGTAGCTCAAACTCCTGATTCAAGGGTGAGAACACTGAGTTATCATTAGCTCTGAAAAGCTTTGGACTATCATTTTTTAAAGCGGTCTTGTAGTTTATGCATTTCTAAAGATAACCTTAAAAACAAACAAAAAATAACCATGCTTTGTTGATTGAATCACCATGAATTTTATCAAATAGCTTAGACCACAGATCAGTCACAAGTTTGGTAGTGATATAGGTAAATATCGTAAATAAGATTTCATTCATAATATACTGACCTGTTTGGGTATGTGATTTATTGGTTTTATTATTTGTATAATGCGATTCACAAAAATATAATTGGTAATATACAACGAGAAATGTACTTCATGAGTTTAAGGGAGTGAAATACACAGTCTTCTGCAGTAAACCGAATGAAATTTCACAATTAAATAGAGGTGATCATTACCCACTTTGCTGGTGAGCAAAAACTATTGAGCTCTGTTGTATACAATTCGTTGCATTACTGGTTGTGTCCTTAAGCCAAGCATCTCCTGTGTTACTGACCTTTATAGATATCAACAGTCCACCTGGGCAAATGAGAACCCCATGCACGCGAAGCCTTCCCTGCTGGTAGAGGAACACGGAATTAGATCTGGAAACTTCTGTCTTCCTTGGGTCAGCTAGTGTGTGTTCTGGTGTTTTAGTTTCATGCCAGATTGGAGAGTAGGAGACAGAAGAGGGATTTTTTTTTCTAAAAAGGCAAAAAATATAAAAGAAAAAGAAACAACAGCAAACCAACAAGAGTTGGCCTTGGATTTCTGGCTAGTTGGCAAAATGGCTTTTCTTCACCAAAACCCAGCCAATCCTCTTTAATTTTTGAAGATGAAAGAGGACTGACAGATGTTTCCTTGTAACTAGACTGTGCTACCAGTGCAGGTTCATGGGCAGCACGTAAACTCTGTGCTGTATTCTTCTTGCTGTGCACATTAACTTCTTTAGCGGTGGCTTCTCTGCAGTCCAGAAGCCAGTTCTGGAGGTATTTCCTGCGAGGGAGAGATTGAGGAGATGGGAAGTAGTAGAGTATGGTACAATAATGGCAGTGGAAAAGATAAATAGAGGGAGGAGAGCTAAAATAGACAATGAAAAGAAAAGTGAGAAAGTGAGCAGCTCTTATTACATTGCTCACAGGGATCATTGGTATGTAATGTGTCCTTGCATTCTTGTCTAGTTAAATCCATGTCATCAGGGACAAATTTTGCACTTGGTATTACTTGTCCCGTTGAACTGCACGTGTGCCGAGTTTTTCGACTTCGGTGTTATGTTACTGCTTGGTTATACTGACTTTCATCCTGGTTGTCTGGAAATCTGCCTGGGTGACTCAGAAGAAAATAAAAATCCTTATTGTTTTATAGGACCTAGCATCTTTTTTCCCCCCTCCTTTTTTCATTTTGCCTATGAGAGCAGCTATAGCTTTTTCAGGAAGGTAAAATCCTATATATCCGTACAAAACAGGTAGCAGAATGCTTTATTGAAGCAATGAACAATATGGAAGTGGAACACAAATGTTAATTCAGCATTGATGACAACAGCCATACAATTTCTTTCAAACCTTCATGAACCATTTCAGGTCTTTAACCACATATATGTTCTTATTTTACTACAGATACTTTGTATCCTCTGGTCAAATTAATCCATGTTAATTAAAAGCATTGGGTTTGACTATCTAACCTGTATACAGCACTCATTGTTTCTAAAGTTCTATTTCTCTGTACTTCTCTACTCCTAATGTTAGCCTTATACATTCATGGTGTTTATTACAGCTTTGAACTTCTGCTTCTGGCAAAGACATCTTAAGATCAGACTTTTTCAAATGGAAGCTAAACTTGTTAGCTGTTTTTAATAAAATGTAAAACTGAACAAATGGTTTTAAACGAACAGGAAATTAAGTTGTACACTTAGTCTCGCATGTGTGAAAATCTAAACAGCTTGCAAATACTTGCAGTGTTGCTTTCCCTTGCTTTCTAAAATTAATCTTTTGAAATAAACCTGCATTTTAAATACATGTTGGAAGGCAAGAGATAGAAGATTGTTACCTGAAAGGCATCCTCATAATATATTTAATTACACGTTTGCTTATTTTTCCCAATGTAGGTGTCCGCCTAGACAGAGTACGTGGAGGTCGCCAGAAGTACAAGCGCAGAATAGATGCAGAAAATAGCCCATACCTGAACCCTCAGCTAGTTCAGCCAGCAAAAAAGCCATGTGAGTACACCAGATATATAAAATTTCTCTTTGAATACAAGGTATTGACTCCTAGCCCTATTTGCTAAGCTCCTTCTGACTGGGACAAGGATTTGGTCCAAAGATATTACCATGAACACTATATCCATTTAGCTGTTAACATATTTTGTTTTAAATATGCTCATCTTTCTCAAGTGGAGTTGAACAAAGACTATTTTTATAGGTGGAAGTGTATAAAAGCATGGTTTATGCAGTGCAAATTTTACATTTACAGGTTATCTTTATTTTCAGTGGTACATAAAATGCTTCATACTGTGATCATTAGTTCATTGAAGCTTCTAGTTTCAGATTTCACAAGAAAGTGATTTTTGTAGTTTTCACTAACTAAATGAGTTTGACTGCTCAACCTCCCAATGAAAATACATTAAGAGCCTCATTAATTTATACCTATAGATTAATACACTACCTAGCATTAGATTAAAACAGCAATATGCCACACTAATAGCAAGCATAGATTGGTAGTTTGGGCTCTAGTACCCTCATGGATTTTTTTGCTTTGTTTTGTTGTGTGTTAATAATGTCCTTGATTGTATCTCACCAGGCTGAAATTAAGAGAGAGAGAGAGATGATCATCTCATTGCTAAAATACAAGTTCCATCCTCTTTGCGATTAACTAAAAATAGTTAGGGGTTTTGCTTTGCAGCTTATATAAACTCAAGCAGCGACTGTACTAATTCCATGAAGTAAATTTAATAGCATTATAGCTGTAGTGCAAGAGGCTAGTGTATTACCCTGCAAAGGCATACACACACTATCAACTGTTGTAAATTCTTCCAAATTCAAATGAGAATACACACGTCCAGTTGCTCCTGTTGAGAAGGTTAATTTGCTCCCAAAATAGAGAAATAAGCCAGGGAAATAAGGACGTCAGACTCCTCCTTGTCTCCCATTTGCCTCTGCCCCTATGCCTCTTACAACACACA
This sequence comes from Ibidorhyncha struthersii, assembly GCA_013398815.1. Lineage (NCBI taxonomy): Eukaryota > Metazoa > Chordata > Aves > Charadriiformes > Charadriidae > Ibidorhyncha > Ibidorhyncha struthersii. The sequence continues at coordinate 329,618 of VZSZ01010037.1, forward strand.
TGTCAGTTTTAGGCTCTTGAAAATACCTGGCGGTATGGAAAACAGAGTTTGTTTCAGTCCATGTTCCCCAGTAGGGGACAGTGCTGTGTACGATACGTTTGAGCATATGGGGATCTGGAGAGCAAATAAACAGTCTTTGAACTGTAAGTGAAAGGGCATTTTAGCTGTGTCAAAGCAAAAACAGCCAGTTTTACATAAAATTAAGGCTTAAGTGAACATATGGCATAGTTTCCTTTTGCCTTTCCAAAAAACATTATGCTGATTATATTCCTTCAATTGTCCAATCTGGCATCTTCTACTCAGCCTCCATAAGCTGTCCCACCGTTCTGTAAATACAATCTAGGGCTGCACTAAGCAGATTTTGCACATTATAATAAAAACTTTCTGATAATACAATAAAATTTAATAAACTCTAATGCTTAATTTCATTAGAGGTTTAGTTTTCCTGGGTGCACAGATTGTCAGTTTTTCATTTACTTGATATTGTCATTGAGTAGAAATGTTGATAGCCTAGCATACCAAAAAAGTCGAGACCAAACAGGCAAAAAAAAAAAAAAAAAAAAAACCAATCTCCAAACCCCAAGCCCTTTAATATGAACAGAGGTTAACACAGTTGTATTGAAATACAAGAATCTCTGTGTAAACCCAAGATTACTGCAAAGTAGCGCATTACGTTACCTTTAAGACGATAACTACACCAATTTCTGTAAGCTCCATTTGTCTGAGATAAACTAACCTCCCTCCTTATAAATCATTACTCATTATCTAAGTGCCTCCCTTCATTTTCCTTAGTTTGTCCAATTACAAACATTTTTGTAACAAACATTTATAAAACTTAATTTTCAGATACTGCCAGATAAGTGTCAAGACTTGAAATAGTTGAATCAGTTTTGTGTAGAAGTAGCCTGGGAGATTTTCTGGACCCTGACTGATAGTTTGTGCATAACAAAGGCACAGGAATGAAAATTGGGTTCTATTGATTCTAATTAGGAAAACATTAAATAAGATTTACCTAGAAAGAGTGCTCATGGCTATTCAATTTCCTGAGCGATGGAGGTTTCTGAGTATATTCAAAATTTTCCTAGGGTCTATACTAATACACCCTCCAATATAGGTAGCTTTTTCCCCTATAGGGAAGAAACAGGTGTCGGGAGGATCTTTCCTACAGCTACTTCTGGCCTCGATTGGTTTTTCCAGCGTCACCATGGAATCTAATGGCCTGCCTGTAGATCTTGTTGATTGTGAAAATAAAAAAGAATTTGAGATTTTTGTGAATCCTGAGTCAAAATAGACACTATTCCTGAATAATCTACAAAAAAACATTGGTAAGAAAACTAATAAAAAAAATTAAAGAGGTTCTTTGGCCATTTCTTCTGTTTGCAGGAGAAAAAAAAACAGAACTTGAGGATATGAGTGCTTCTTCATTAATTTATCACTGGTTAAAAAAAACAAGTTGAAGTCCTCAGCTACGTATGTTTTGATATTAAAAAACTCTGATTTATTTATCCTACTTTTCAAGACATGTAAAAATATTGGATTTTGGAAAGAAGCAATGTTATCTTTTCTCACTTAAAAAGATGATGTTTTCTATGTGAAATTAAACAGGATATGAAAAGACTGTTTAAAAAATAAAAAAAAAAATGTGCAAAGGCTGTTTGCCAATATAAGTTAAAAATACCATCTGTCATCTTTAAATAAGAATAGAATTCCTCATTAATCAGTTTGATAATCAGTAGAATATTGAGATCAAGAATTACTCAGTTGGCATGGTTCCTATAGTTCATATAAAGCATAAATATATCCCCTTGTAATAAAACATGCTTGATGTAATGGTTTCCAGTTGGCTCTTGCACTTACTTTACGAAGAGCTAACATATATCATAACTTCTGACACACAAATTTGGAGTAAGGCAAAAATTGTAGAGATAGTAGGTCAGAATTGAGGAGTCTGTGTCACAAAAGAGCAGTAAAGTATCAGAAATCTGAATCAAGTGAGTATTCTATGGGAATCTGTCATGGTAGGGAGCCCGTCTGACATTCCTGGACAAGTCACATCCCCATCAGCTCCCATTGAAGCTCCCCCACAGGAGGAAAGTGTGGTCCATCCTGCAACTTACACGCGGAAGGAGAAAATGGTACTGATTGTGTCAGCTTTCTCTGAAGTCAGAAAATACTACTGGCACCTTCTCACAGTAGAATCCCATTTATATCAAGCCCCATAGCTCTTTATCTTAAGGAAGGGAATGGATTAGTGTAAATTCACTAAAAAGTGTTATCTGGGCTTTAAATCCTAGTGGTGTATTTGAGGTCACAAAGGCACCGACCATGAAAAGTAAAACATAAATATATTGGCAAGTATAGTAATGTATCCTGTATTAGGAGGCTTAATGAATTAGTCCTTTTCCCATTTTTTGGTTCTGCCTTCTCAGAGTAAAAAAAATCAGGCTCCTGTATAGAGATAAGATACTTCCATTGTGCCTTCTTGTGGATATAATGCTCATTTAATGTTTATCCTACTTACAGAATAGCAACAGTGTACTGTAGGTCGTTGTCTTCTTTTCTACTCTTTTTTTCTCTTCCCACTTTTCCCTCTAACATAGATGATTATTCCAAATAGAGTCCACAGTTCATCTGGATGAAAAAGTAAATACTAAACACGTGACTGAAAATGCTGTACACATAAAAATAACCAGTGTGTGAATATGATAAGGTATCATTCTTTGCACAAAACCAGTTTTCTGAGGTAGGGTCTGCACCTATTGATACTTTCCTTACTTTTACACTGTTTATTCTCATTGATTTTAATAGCTATTCCTGGCTGGCTCTTTTGTACTTAAATAAGCTAATTTTATACATGATTCTAAATTTGTGTGTTTCACTGAAAAGCAAATATGTGATAACACCCTGCTTTTCTCCCAGCATGAGACCCAAAGAGTACAGATTCATTCTTAACATTTGAACAGGCAGGATACCCATAATACAAGATAGGTGGGATAATAAGCACTGAGAAAGTCCTGAGACCATTTTTGTTGCAGCAGTTTAACAGTAACATCTAAAACAAAGAATGGTAGTTGGAATCACTGACAGAAGTTACAGATTTCAGTGACTGACTTATTGCTTGTGGTATTCACTCCCTCAAAAAATACATCTGCCTTTGGGGAAGGGGAGGGTTGCAGGTAACTGGAGGAAGGCAAAGCTTATCTCTTTGCACAGTCCAAAATACATTATAATGCATGAATAATTTTCTACCAAGTTTATATTGTAATATTAGGAGGTGATCATGTATTTCTACATTCCATTAAATTTACTTTCTTAAAAACATACATGTCTACCTTGATAAACATTGCTAATGGATCAGATTTGTTTGTGCTGTAACCGCTTGTAGAAGCCAGTGAAGTTACAGTAAGCTTTGATTAGGTCCAGTATCTTAAGACAAATTTTTGTGCGCTTTCAAATACGTGCCATCTGTTTGAAAAGTGGAATGATGCTACTGGTGATCTTGTGCTTTTCTGGACCATTTTTACAGATAACAAGATTGTCTCCCATTTGCTGGTGGCTGAACCAGAGAAGATCTATGCGATGCCTGACCCCACTGTCCCAGACAGTGACATCAAAGCGCTTACTACTCTTTGTGACCTGGCAGACAGAGAACTGGTGGTGATCATTGGATGGGCTAAGCATATTCCAGGTACATACAGTATTTATTTCTAATAGATGACATACGGAAATCATCACATGGGTCATTCTGTATTCATAAAAAATATGATTTGTTCTCTCACTAAAATGCATAAAGTTTTCTTAAGGCTCCAGGTTATTCACATAGGACATAGGTTAGATGATAATATATCTTACCTTGGAAATACTGTTATTGTTGCTGTGAGTCTTACATGCTGCTCAGGGAATGATTTTTTTTCGTGCATTACTTTTATTAAGATAAACTTGCCTTGCCATCCAGAGCATTAGCCTGGTATGAAGGGTGGTGTAAGTGCTCTCCTCTGTACTCGTAGTTGAATGTAAGTCTAGTTTCTCTGTTCTGTCTTATCAGCACTATCTTATACTGACCACAGGAGGTGCAAAACTCCAGTTATATTTTGGAGTGGCACGACGGCATTGTTCTCTTCGTTGAACAAACTAGTGTGAGAGCTGGATTGTACCAGTGGTTCAGTAGAAAGAACTGAATTGTACCAAAAGGTCTCCTCTTACAGCCTAGTAGTTCGTTGGTCTGCGTGGACTGCGGACTTTATCATGTAAACGTGTTGGTATTACAAAAGCTAACTGGCACCCTTATTAGCAAGAAAAGCAAGGGTCATCAGAAGCACTTTTTCAGAAGACTAACAATTTCTTCAGATAACATTTGAGGTATATTTTCTTTTCACCCAATTCTGCGGTATTTGTGCTTGCTCTGTGGGCTAGCAGACAAGCTTGTAGAGAGTTCCTAGAGGTCTCGGTCTGTCCCCTTTCATAAATGGTAGATTGACACAAAAAAGATCAGCTTTGTTTCTTGTTTCTTAGAGTATTTTTGTAGTCCAGCAGGTGAGTAAGCATGTTGGTGTGTTTTCATCAGCTTGTTAGTTTTCTTATTTTGATAGTGGAGCCTTATTGAACATAAGAATTTGTATCTTTTAATTCCTCTAAGTAATACAACATCCTCATTTTAGATGTGATTTTGGGATACCTTAAAATTAGAATAAATAATCCAGTCAGTTGCTTGTTTATCAAAGTTAATTTTATGTCTAGTATCAAAAGAAATTGCAAAGAAATAGAAATAAATAGTCTTCCTGGAGTTTTTTTGCCTTTTGCTAATCAGCACAAGGCCTCAGTTCTTCTGGTAGGTGCTTCTGGGCCATTGTAAATAAATATAAACACTAACAAAGAATAGTAATTAAATAACTTGTACATTTATGGAAAGTTATTTTACTTCAGATGAGAGCCAACAACCTACAGACTCTAAAATAGTCAGTGTGCAACACAGTTGAAATTTAGTCACTCTCTGTGCCACAAATGGTGTATAAACAAGCTTTTGTATCACAAGCAATGTTTTTCTGGTACAGTTAACTTATTTCTGTCTCCTTAAACTAGTTTGTCTTTATGCTTTGAATGCTACAGTAATTTCTTTAATCAAATTGATGGAAGTCCCTTTCCCAGCCCACACTGAAACCAATTTATTGGTCATGATACGCCAGCTATGTTGCTAACAGTCGTAACGAACTGTCAGGCAATATCGCAGTGAAGCTAATTTGAAGTCATTAGGTGTGCAGCGTTCAGGCAACAATTTGTTACAGTGGTTAGGAACACAGCTGACATTTCTGAATGGCTTTGTTCAGAGTAGTTCTAGATGAGCTCAAGCAAATTGTAAACTAATTTAAACATCACTCTATATTATACCAGCTACTTTGTCTTACACTGGTTGCTAATAAAGCACCCCAAATTAAGTCAAAATGAGTTAAATAGGTGAATTTGAGTTTCATCTTTGGAAGATACCTAGATAACCTTAACCAAAATAGAGTAGCTCTCAAAGAAGTCCGTCATGCGCCATAGTAGTTGTAGGGGAACTTTGATCAGTCTGATTTGTGAATATGTTGTGTAGCTTTGAGTTGTCTGGAGGTAGGAAGAGCAGAGGGATGAGACTGAGCAGCCTTTAAAATGATGGCTTTGGTTAGTGTGGAAAAGGTATTGGATGCTGTAAATCGGCCTTGAAAATGTAAAGTCTGCGGTCTGAACCAGTTGAGGAACATTTCTGCCACAAGGCAGCCTTTTATCACAAAGTAAACTTAAAAACATACCTGCCATAGTCAAGCCACACTAGCTAAGTTTACTCACCTGACTCTGTTTAGGAATGACAAGGAGAAAAAGAAAGGAAATAAAGACAATATTTTTATAAGCCTTCTGGTAACAGAGGGCAGTGATAAAATCTGTGCTTGTTGTCTGTCATTTGATCACAAAAATCAAAATGCAAAAGGGCTTGACATGCTAAAGGGCAAATGTGATGAGCTTTTGTAGCTTGGTTTTGAATGATGGAGTACTGCTGAACTTGGACCGCCTACGCTCAGCTGATGTCTGGCACAAAACAACTTGTAGAAGAGCCTGGATCAGTGCTAGCTGACTGTTTTCTAAGCTAGCAAATGTTACTGTAGGCAGGAACATAACAGAATTGGAAAAAGGATGAGTTAAAAAAGGGTGCAAATTGTATAAAAGTTCACTGTAGCTTAGTGGACTAAGTAAATCCTTGGTGTAAATCTCTTGGAATCGATTAATTATACCAGTAGTGAATTTGTGCCTAGCACAGCAAAGCAGCAATCAGCAAATCTTTCTTCACTATAGTGATTTCTTACAGTTCAGTATAATTAAAGGCCCTTATATATCAGGTGCTTAATAACTAATAAAGATCTCGGCTGTAAAGCATTGTAATTCAAAGTAAAATTTGTCTTTGTGGAAGAAACCAAAATAATGTTTTTGCTATTCTAACACAAAGTCTTTTAATGAGATTATCTATAAAAAAGTAACAATGCCATACGCATTCTGCTTTGGCCAACTGTTTCCCGTTGCAGTCAGGGACTAAAAAAATGTTTTAAAATTATACAAAGTTCAAATGCTTTCATAAAATCATTAGTATTTTTGCACTATTGGAAACATTTCAATAGTTGCTTTTATTGAACAAAAAGTCTATGCCATCTACAAAAGGAAATATTGAAAGAAAAATATATATGGAAAGCCTTTATCAGTAAATAGAATTAGTCTCCTTGCATTTATAAATCAAATAAATGGAAAGTGTGTTGTTATGAAACATGACCATGTCTTATCTGAAGAAGAAAAAGATCACAATGGCATTAGGAAATGCTTGACTTTAGTTAGAGGAGCGTAAGGGCACAAGAACAGATGATGGTGCCCTAATAGCCCTTTTTAAGAATGACAGGGCCCCGCCATTAGCATCCTTTTATATCCTTGGAAATTGCTCATGCCTCGCTTTTCTGGTTCCTATCTGCCTGACTCTTTTTTATTTCTCTTTCAATTTCATCCGCGCTCGGATAAGCGCATGCTAACACAATATGATTGAGCTGTAAAATGGAACGCTGTCGCCTCTAATCTCTTTTATGTAGATATGGAGGTACTTCCACACTCCACTTCATTCTCTCTCCGTTGTTGGCCTTTTTAGAATATGTTGCCGAGTAATGGAGGCTCAGTCAAATATTAGAGTTAGGTTTCACAGGGTGTGATAAGAAGATTATCAGCCCAGCAGTCAGATCTATTGTTGTTCTTTATGTCAGATTAAAATATTCCGATGTACTGTAACTTCGTTAGTAAAATCCTGAAGGTGCTTAGGGAGAGGCCGATGCTGCCTGATGAGACAAAACCCCTATTAACTGAGCTAAATAAATTGTAAATATATTTATGAAGCCTCTGCAAGACTTTTCTACTTCTNCAATATTTAAGGGTAGTTGAGTTTCCTACCCTTTGCATTGTATTTTGGGGAGATTCCATTTTATATTGGTTGCATCATATTAATTAAACTCTTTTCCAGTATGGGGTGGAATTCTGCTGATACCTAGTCACAGTATCAGAGTCATCTAGGCACAATTTCTGTAATGTAACTATCTCATTGACATTCAGCAAAAATGTGCAATGTTCTTTCATATTAAGTGGAGGCAGGAAACATTAAGCTCTTAAAAATGTGCATAACAGGAAGCTAAAGACAAAATGTTCTCTAGAAAATTTGCATGCATGAAAAAACATCAGCCAGACCATAGAAATCAACTTTTTGCACTTAAAATGAAAAATTTATTTGGAAACAGTAAATCAGACTAATACATCAAAAATAACTAGTTACATTATTTAGCAAAATAAGCCTGCTTGTCTTCAGCTGTGTCCCTGTTTTGCTAGTGGCAACGGTGTTCAAGAAAGGGAATAGTTAGAAATTGATACTGCCACTGGCGCTAGTATTAAAAAAAAAAGAGGGTGTGATGTTGATGGAGCAAATCCAAGGATGTTTTGAATATTTTAGTGTTTATGTTTTATGAAATGTTATTGTTCTGGTATACTCTTTGTGGGGGACAATATTTAAGCTTTCCTTTCCAAAGCAGCTCTCAAGTTCTAATACTGAACAAAACATGATTTGCTGCAGAGTTATCATTTCTAAAATGCCTTTTTTCTCATCATCTGTTTCAGAAATACCACCCCATGTAGGTAAAAGTACAGAGAAAAAGTTGACGATAATCACCTTTGGAAAGCTAATGTTCAAGAACTCATGAGAGCATACATGTGGTACATCCATGCAGATATGAATTAAGTATATATGTACCCGTTCTTATCCACATAGTTGTTATTGTATCTACATCTTAGTGGCCATACAGCATGTGTTTAAATGACAGAGGACAATTGCTGAATGCTCCTTCATGGTGGTATTCATGTCAGTAGGACTTTGAAAACAGACTGAAATCATATGTTGGAACTACCTGGTGTATATAATCGCATATGCTTTACCTAGAGCCAGCATCCTGTTTATGCCAAATCCTTCTCTGGATTGTTATTGGGGCACCTAATACAGATCCTCAGCTCTGTGAGGGAAATAGATGTCTTCCTGTATGTATGTACTACGCTGCTTGCTGCTGTAAAAATTGTTGTTTCTGCTGAGGTTGAGGCCTTCTGTAGTCTCTTGTGCTGCTAGCTGAATTCAGGAGTATTTCAGACAATGTGAGGACTCCTGCAGCTATCTTGGAGCCCTCTGTCACAGGGTGCCTGTCACTCCAGAGACAGGTGGACATGTAAATGTGGTGTTTACTGCTCATGTAACATGGAATGGAGTTATGAGCTGCTTCGTGCTGACTAAGAGGTTTGTAGTGATAATAACTTGAGCCTCCTGGGGAATCAGGACATCCTGCCCTTTATCAGTGTGCTATCTTGGCCGCTTTGCAAGTTCTCTTTGCCTCCTGTTTATCAAAAGCCCACTCTATGTTCTTCTTTTAACTCTTTCTACAAACATGCACTAATTATGGAAATTAGACATGCTCTTCCTGTGATGGAAATGTTCTTGAACTCACAACTTTTGTGACGTGTGTGATCTGAGGCAGACCATTCCCTGGGCCTGACGGGTAGAGATTCCAGCCAAAAGATTTCTCAAAAACTACTGACTTCCTTCACCTCTGTCACTAAATTGTACAATATGGGAAATCAGCAATTGACTGTCGGTTTTGGTTTTGAGTATTAACATGGACGGACCACCTGACACTGCCAGTGTGTGGATCACCATGTTGATTCAAGCTACTCTGAGCAGAATGGAACAGCAGTGTGCCTAAAATGCCAGCAGTTCATCTATCGCACTGCTTGCATCAATGCTTTTAATATCATTTGAAGTGCTAGCAATGGTGGCATTTTTATTTTTTCTCATTTTTTGAAAATAGTATCACAGAGAAGGTGTAAGTGTTTTTGCAAGGCAGGGAGGAGGTGAGATTTCTAGGAAAATGCAAGGATAAACATGTCAACAGTCTCTTAACATTTCCAAAACAAAACAGGAATCTGCAGTGTGGTAAATGGTACTTACGGAAAGGACCATTTGTTTATTTTAAAATGATTTCATATATTCACCTGAGATATAATGCTAGAGTATTCTTTATGGATCTGTGACTGAAGTCAGTGGCAAAATTTTAGCTGATTTCAGTACAAAAGAGTAGGCTCAGTGCACAACTCTACAGATGTACACACTCTTGGTGCGTCTGCTAATCAGAAGGAGTGGTTCCAGTTCAGAGCTGAGACAGACAGCAATGGAGAGGGGAGGAGGTTTCTACTACTGCTAGTCATAGATGTCCTGGGGTAAAAAGAGCACTTTAGTTTCCAGGATAGTCGCTTCTGGCATCTTTTACTAGCATGAACTGGCAGGGGTGTGGAAATAAGCCCAGACATAGAAACATTATACATGAATATAAAATAAATGGGCAGTAAGACTCTTACAGAAACATCTGGACTCTTTCTAGTTTTGACTTTAAAATCTGCACCTATTTGTTGAAAAATATTGTTATTCTTAATAATCAACACCAAAAGTAAAAAACAAAAAATGGAATTCACAGGTATCAAAGGAGCTTGGCTCAATTCTTATGTTTTACTTTTTTAAAAAAAGAATCCTTCATTAAAATCAGCTTCTCTCAGGGTTAGAATTAAACAGTGACTTTATGTCTCTATTAAGTTCACCTTTTATTCATATACAAGTACTCGCCTCTTCTCTTTCTTCTTTTTTTTTTAATAGCCTCCTCCCTCCACCCATGCCCCCCAACATACACACCACACTGTCTGGCTGTTGCACTTTTTTTTTCCCCCCAATGTCCCCCTTTATCTGCCTCAGCCAATCTCCAAATGAATGCATGTCTATCATGGCCTTAGCTTTGACACTCTGGATATATTGATTAATAGTTGCCCTAAGCTCCTTTTAGCAAATCAAATTTTCACTTTTAGCAAGGATTTCGCCTCTGATTTATTCAGCAAAGTGAAATGCACTAAATTGACTTTGACATTCAGGGAAAATGGCTGAAAAACAAAGAGGGGAGGAAAGAGATATAAATTGTGTGGCAGCTGGAGACTTCAAGCATAAAAGAGGCAGCTTTCTATAGAATATCACTGGTTAATTTGGAAACACACATTTAAACAGGAGTGGAAATTATTTTCTTAAAATTACATGTTTTTTAGGCTGAGGATTTGGGATAGAATAAGGTTTACTTAGCAAAATGCAATATATTCCACCCAAATTCATCACTTGCTAATCATGGTGCAAGTGTGGGATCCACTTTTGTTGCCACTAATAATTATTATGTTAAACGAGAGACAAAGAGGTTTCTGAGTAGTTTTATAATGAGGTGCTAAATTGGTAAATATCTTCCTACCATTGCATTATGTTGTTCACTCCTGTGGCCCTTTAAAAATAAGAAATGATTAATAAAAAGAGAGCAAATCAACAGTAATGAATGCCAGTGCTTTTCATTTTCTTTCTGTAAACAAAAATGGCTATTACTTGATTCTTAAATGTAAGAGTATAAAAAGATGTAGCAGCCATTCCCTATTACTCTTCTAGCAAAATCAAGAGTGTCATGTTACCCTGCATGACTTGTAGACTGACCTACACAACCGGCTTCCTTACTCGCAAAGATTGTATTTCTTGAGGTACCTTGAGGCTGAAAATACACCATTGCATGTTGGAAGGTGTTCAAAGGTGATGCTGAGTAGAGGAAATGAGAGGAAAAAATGAAAACATTTTAATCCATTACGGTAGCACATCTGAGGGTATTTTGAAGGGGAGGGGTAAGGAGATGCAAAATAAAACCATACGAAGTGCTTTGGTCTTATTCAGCAATCAGGCATTACAACAAGAATTCGTAAAAGAAAATATATATGGTATTTTGCCCAGTTAATCTACAGAGACAGAGCAAGAGCATTTGGTAGGATCAGTTGTCATGGGCGTACAGGTCAAGTGTGCTATGCCAGCCTCTGTTGTTTAAGGATCTGGCCCCGCAGGGATAAACCCACATCAGTAGTGGTGTACCAGTGGAAGCTGAGAGTTTTCATTATCCCCTGTGTGTACTCTACCTCGAAGTCTCTGCAGCAATGTGCAGAATCAAGCTTTAAGCAGGTATTTCCACTTAGAGGACAAGAATACTCACCTTTGTACCCGCTTCTTGTGTGACAAACAGGTTTACTAGATTAGGTCTGTGTAAATTGCAGATGACTCAGTAACAGTTTTCCTTCTTCTGAGCCAACAAGGAATTAATCTTATTACCAGAGGGTAGGAAGTCTAAATGTATCTTGACCTTTTTAATTTTACTGTAGTCTCCATTTTCTTTTTTTTTTTTTGTAAGCAAGCTGAATCTGAGACTTCAGCAATAATGGCCTTTTGCAAGTGGAACAGCGTCTGGAGTGCCATACAGGAGATAGCTGGGCATGTTAGATTTTCAGGCATGTTATCTCTTTAAAGTCATTCCACTGCCACCCCACATGATTTAGGTCAACTGCCCCACATGATTTAGTTCAACTGCCAACCATATTAAAAGGCTGCCAGTTAAGAGCATACTGTATGAAAGAATTTAAACTTCCGAAATATTCTTTGAGAGGGTGTCCTTTCTAAAACTTTCCCTAACTGTACAACTGATACCTCAAGGATGGCCAGCTTCTTACAAGTAATGCGTGGCTGCAAGGCAGGAAGATGCCTTGCTCAGAAACACAGTAAGAAAGCTGGAAAAAATCTTGACATTATTCCTTAAGTCAGGTATTTGTAGAAGAGGCAAATGCTGCAGAACTGAATTTATCATTTATGTTCACTAAGTATCACTTCTGTATTTGCAGGAGTCCTCTCCTCTAGAGCAATATGGCTTTTTTTCAACTAGATTCAGAATTTAAAGAGCATCCAAACAAAGAAATTTTTTTGGTGACTTTTAAAATTCCTGAAGGCTTTGCTGGAAATAAGATCGTGAATGTTACATGTCATTTAAATTGGCTTGTGTAAGGATCATAGCCAGTGCTGGGAATGCAGAAGTAAAATTAGAGCAACATGGCACTCTTATGGTAACCATTTAGTCTGTTTTAAACTAAACTAAACTAAACATGTTTATTTATCTCAGTTAGGCTCCAACAAAAATGTATTTACTTTGTTCTGGGTGGGGAAGAGAAGAGCAGCTTTTCAGTCATATGCGTTGATACTGTAAATCCAGGATGGGAGGAGGGAGGGGAAAAAGAGCCAGTTGCTCAGACTGGATTTAGAGCAGACAGGTCTCTGCCTATATGACTGGGTCAGCAGCACAGGATGGTCCAGTTTCCTAAAGTCAGCTGAGACCAGTTAAATACTATAAGGATGCCTCTACTTTCTCTCTGGATGAGTTTGGCTTCACACCTGCTTAACCTACATTAGAATAGGATTAATTACCTGAATTGCAAGGCCCCCTTAGCCAGTCAGCACGTTTCTGGCAGGGCACATGGTGACCTGGACCTGGTTATATATAGTATAGGGATAGCAGGAGAGCACCTGTGTTGTGATGGTAAGGCTCGATCCAGTCTGATAACAGAATCAGCAGGTTTTAAAAATGAGTCTGCAGTAATCACCTTCTGCATCAGCTGGATCATACAAGAGCTTTATAAATGCATGTCTTCACTGCTAGTAAGCTTTTTTATTGTGCAACGTTCAATTTATGCACGCACATATATATCACAGAATCACAGAATGGTCAGGGTTGGATGGGACCTCTGGAGAACATCCAGTCCAACCCCCCCGCCAGAGCAGGGTCACCTGCAGCAGGTTGCACAGGACGGCATCCAGGTGGGTTTTGAATGTCTCCAGTGCAGGAGACTCCACCACCTCTCTGGGCAGCCTGTTCCAGTGCTCTGCCACGCTCAAAGTAAAGAAGTTTCTCCTCATGTTTAGATGGAACTTCCTATGTTCAAGTTTGTGCCCATTACCTCTTGTCCTATCACTGGGTACCACTGAAAAAAGACTGTTCTCATCTACCTGGCACACTTCCTTTAAGTATTGATAAGATCAATACATATATATGTGTGGAGAAAGAATCCCAAGAAACACAGGAGGCACAGAATCTAAAGAAAGGAGATACTGAATGCTCCTGTATTTAATTACTTAGATGGAACACATAACTTGGCTGCAACTTTTAAGTCAGTTTTCCATGTTATTTTAATTCATTGTCTCTGAGTATAATGCTGTGTAACAGGCAGGAATGTTTAGGTAATTTTCCATGTGAGAAAAAAATCTCAGAACCTTCCTTTAATTTGAAAAAATGTACTACAAAGAGAAAGTTCTTGGACAGTATGTTGGCCTGCCCAAGGGATTTTCCACCCCAGACTCCTAAGGCACATATTATTATAGACGAGTAGAACCTGAACCTTCTCTGAACCTTCTCTGAACCTTCTCCCCACAATGTTTTCATCTGCCATGTTGTGCACCATCAATTTCAATCAGCTGCATTTACAGTTGAGGTGAAATCAAATATTGAAATGAGATCCAACTGCAGACATAGAATGCTCCAAGTTCAATGGAAATGGCACTTAAAAAAAGTAGTGTCAGCTAACTTACCAGGTCCCAACATGTTGTGTATGAGAATGCTATGGCAAAGAGCTGTGATGCAGGTGGAGAAGAGGTGGGGGCAAATCTGCAGTTTGCGTGCATCTAGCTGTTGCAGAGATTAGGGGGAACAGTTTCACGTGTAATGGCTGCTATTCGTATGTTTGTTCAAAGAGGAAGCTGCACTTAATGGCATAAATATATCATGACATTAGCAGGTTGCAGGGTGTATTTCTAGCCAGAGATTTTCTTATAACTAAGCTATAGCATCGTGCTGGCCTTAATGAACAGGCATCAGTCTCCAAACTTGCTACGATTCAAGTGACATCTGGTAGCATATGGAAGTTACTGTGACCCTTGTGTCTTTTGTTAATTAACTGTATTTGCGGTGAGCAGAATTGTGAGTCCTTCCCCCTATCGGTCTCTTGTAGAAAGCCATTCTACTCTGTGATCTGTTCTTCACTTTTTACTACTTTGAAGTTTCCCAGAGATAAAGTTAACCATTGTGTAGACTCAGGAGCGCGCTGCTTAGTGTCAGTGAATCTTCAGCTACAGATTTAACATGCAATATGCATTGTGAATTCCAGATGATCTTCATTCAGTGAAATTGGTAGGAGTCTATTTTGAAGTTTCTTTGCATTTCGAGTTACTGACCATTTTCGAGACACCATTAATGACTTGTGCTGAACACTTTGCCTAATATATTCAGCATAAATTTGGAGTTCACAGTGATCGCAGGATTGCACCTAGCACTTCAACGATGATGAGTAACTTACTGTGTACTATAATCCTCATATGCGAAGCACACCAGGGTCTCTGTAATCAAAAGGCCACTGGGAAACAGGGTGCTTCAGAAAGGCCCTAGGCAGGAAATGCAGGCAGAGTTGGGGACGAGCAGTGCACACACTGTGCAAGGAAATTCCATCAGTATCATAAACCTACAGAGGGCAGTGTCTGACAAGAGGCTTAGATGGGTATTTCAGGAGATAAAGTCAAGAGAAGAGGGTGTTGACAGGGAATATTTGCATGCTCATAACCGTAATCAACCACCATCAATGACAAACATACAATCTTTCAGAGAACCTGCTTGGAGGAAGAAAATACACCTAAAAAGTGCTTATGGCAGGGGGAGATACAGACACAGGCTGCCGTGGGTCTCCCAAGTTCCAGTGCTACAGCCAACACAGGTGAACTAAAATTTGCCTTCGATAGCTGTGCGGACAACTGTACTGTCTCCACGGTAGAAAGTGGTAGCTATTTATATACTGAATGGCAACACTAAACAATTTAGGAGAAGCAATGAAGTGTGTCCTATCCAATTAAAAATGCAGTGAGAATTTTAGGTAGGCAAAATGTAATTATTTAATTGGAATTTGACCGGGATGCTTTTCCACTGTTAAAATAAGTATAAATTACATGAGCTGTAAAACTTTAAATTATGAAAATATTTTGAGGTCTTTGAGCATGGTAATTGGAGCTATATATTCAACTTTGTTTTTAACTTGACACTTCATAATAGCTGTTCCCTAAAGCAAGGTGGTGTTTTTTTTTTTTTTTACATTATCGAATATCCCTTAGTGAAGCAAATTAGCAATCGGTCTGGAAAATATTTAAGTAGTACAATTACATTATTTACACAGACACTTCCATTGTGCAGAGTTCTCTGTGTTCCCAGATATTTGTAGGGTCACTTCCTCATCTGTCAGCATTCACACTCAGACCGCCTTCTTCAGTAAAGCTCTATATGAAAATCCATTTAGGCCAATGAAAGACTTGCCTTGATTTCACTGTGCTTTGGATCAATCCCTGAGTATGCAGGTCACAATCTGAAACCTTTGTGGAGCTCAGAGCTTTATTATTTGCCTTCTGCTTGACTTACCACTTTTGTTTAAATGGCGGAGGGGGACTTGGTGCAATTCCTTGCACAAAGCTCTTTTTTTCATTATTATTAACAAGGAAGAGAGTCCTACTGTGGAGAATTAGGCTCATTTACTGTAAGCAGAATGAGTCTGCTCTTACCTAGGACCATATTTCAGCCTTTAGGGAAACATCAGCATCTGCCCAGAATGGTGGAATGTTTATTGTGAAATATATTATTTAAGTGTTTATGTTATCAATATGGTGCGGATAAAAGTCTACCAAAAGTCTGCATTTAGTATTTGGGAGGATTTTAAAACACCATCCAGCATGCCTCTTGACGTAAGTTCTCTGATGCTGTGGCTACAGACAGTGAGTGATTCCAATTGCTCGAGTCATATTGTCCAAAATACACTCCCCAATTAACTTCCCATCAGGTTGAGGAATTCCAGGTATTCATTACGTAACTTTTGCGCTGGTGAGGACTGTTATCCTGGAGTTCCCTAAATTAAAAGCACTGTTCTTTTCTTATGAAGATTTTTTTCCCCTCGCTCAGTAAAGACTTTTTTATCACTGAGTTTTGCTCTTTGGCTTTTTGCTCACTGCTTTTTAAGAATTGAAGGCATGGTAAGTCCTATCCTGGTGCTCTCATTGATACATTTGTACAGTGCTGAGGTACAGGCTCCATGTTACATCCATACTTGGCTCGTTATCCTCTTATCAAGCTCTTTGCATCCCTTTGTTTATTTGAGGAGACAGGAAGACTGTGTGAAGGCTGCTTAGTCAGGGATATCAGCGTTGTTGGCAGGGGAGTGATTGCCAGTTGAAAAACAAGGCATTATTGCTCATTTTTTCCCTCTTATTAGTTTGATTACATTTGCAAATCAAATCAATCCATCAGACATGATCAGGCCTCGTCCGCATTTTAAGGAATAGTAATCTCCGTCTAATAAGATGCAAATGTGTCACATCGGTAAGTAACCAATAAATCATCGTCTTGTCTTTGGCAATCATTAAATATCAGAACCAACAGTCAATTTTTAGTATTTTCAATTTGCGATATGCCGCTGGAATATAAAGATAGATGGACGTAATTACACAAACCAAACACTATTTCAGTTCATTCCAGACAGCAAATTTAGTGGAAGGTATAACTGGCTTGTCATCACACTACATTATTCCTGGCGGTTCATGCAAAGTTCACAGACAAGCTTCAAATGGACATTGCTTTTTTTACTTCCCTTAACAACATTCCCACTACCACCACCAAACTTCAATAAATGACTTGAAATGCTGTAGGACATCACTTCCATCAGTGCGCAAAAAGGCACAGAAAGAGAAACATTACCCCTTTTCCCAGAGCAGGCACGTTCTGCGTGTATAAGACTGAAATCTAAAAGTTTCCTAATACGTGCTATATTCTTCCTCTCTTTCTCTTCCTTTCTTTTTAGACCTTTTAATCTGAAACTTCAGTTCTTCCACTGACCCAGAATAAGTTTTCCACAATTTTTGCAAGTTAGCTCACATTTAGTAATTTTGGAACACAGTGAAGACAGACAGTGAGAAGGATTGGCATACCAGCTTCCCTCTCGCTCCTCCTCCCATCCCCATCTTTTTAAAGGAGTGGAAATTCAAATTGTTTTTCTTTATCCTTTTTTCTAAAATTGATTTGGGATTTGAGAAAATTGATTGCCTTGTGCATCCCAGGGATTAATTGATATGTCTATTGTCTGATTCGCAATGTCTTGCTTTCCATTAATGACTCTATTTGTATACGACAATTTACATGCTTTTCGAGAGAGAAAAAGACATAAGCTTATATCCTGGCAGCACTAGTGGCAAAAGGAACCCAAACCTTGTCTTAAATAGCATAGCTTTTACCCAGATACCCCTTTTTACCCAGACCGTTTTAATAGTATAGGGTACAGACCCTGTAACTACAGACCGGCAGACAGACCGCTAATTTTAACAAGAGCTTAGGCCTTTTGGAAATTATATTACTGGGCCTTCTTCCAGTGCTGAGTGACTTGAGAGAGAGAGTGCAAACTACTGTCTCTCTGCTACGACACAAGCGGCTATGCGGAAATAAGAAAAGAGGATTTTGTAGGCTTGTGCTGACTTATGTAGGTTTCCAGCGCACCAAAGCCAGACAGTGGGCTTACTGTATTTGACCTTAAGAAACTTCTCGCCATGAGCTGTATGCCCTGGGTGGACCTGCTGTTGCAGCATCCTGTCAGTGACGTTTGTTTCAGCTAGCCCGCCTCAAGAAGCTGAACCTCAGGTGCTTTGGAGTGACTTTTGGAGAGATCCTTTAGCCTCCTCCATGAGAAAATAATTTTCACAGTAGCAGTTTGATTTGATTTGGTAAATCAATTAAATGGAAATTAGGGAGGAAGCTTGCTTGTGAGCACACCTACTTGCTTTGGGTTCCCCATTGTGTTGAGCTCCTGTTAAGGAACAAAGGGGAGAGTGATTTTGCAAACGTGAACATGTAAACTCCTGGATAGTCACTGCATGTTACTCATTCTTGGCATCAAAACTCTTGTTCTTTGGTGAGGGAGAACTGCAAAGAAACACTTGCGAGCTGCACGTGGTGTTGATTCCACATGCCAGAGATTTACACAACTTAAAATGTACCATCAAATAACAAATAGTTCTTCCTGCTATTTTGAAACAAAAGATGTTATTACCTGTTTTTACTTATTTTTATCCTCAAAGTGGTGTAAGTCTGTAGCAGCTTCGTGAAAACAAGAGGTTCATTCCAGATTTAAAATGAAGACAACTGTGTTGTCTTAACACGGTTTGAGCTTCCTGGCACTTTTATCGAAAGATCTCTTGCCATTAACATATTCCTGGATGTTTCATGCCTCAGTTGCTAGACTAATGCTGCCTAGGTCTCTTGCAAAAGTCTCCCCTGTTTCGGTAATCTCCAGAGACTTTGGTGAGTAAAAGCTGCATGCAGAGGCTGTGTGCCTAAGAAGCTCAGTACCAGAACCTTATGTTCTGTTTAACCAATTTACATACTACCATGGTATGTTTAATTTGCTTTTTCATCAAATCAATAATGGGTCTAATTGAAAAAATTGGCAGAACTACATACAACCTAACTACCAATGTCAGTGTTTTCAGGAAATCAGAGATGTTGCACAGCTCTGCAAGTGACACCTGTGTTAGGGATGCACCTCTGTTACAAATGTGTACAGAAACAAACATTACTCAGGTGCAGCATCTGTACCAATTGATCACTATGCTATCAGAATTAATCACCTGGTATTCAGCTCAGAGAATAAAATTTACATCTTAATGTATAACACTTATGCCAGCACATACGTGCACTACTAAAACTGTTCACTCCTGTTTGCAAGCGTGTATCTGTTTTCGTAGGCAAAGCCTAGCAATTCTTCCTTAGCAAAATCCCAAATACGTGGGTTGGCTGCTTCTGTTAAGTTGCATCCTTTCAAGGACAAACTCATATAGGACCGGGTAGTAAAATAGATTTTGTCCCTGGAGTTACATGTCTCAAATCCTGCCCTCACTTTCACAAGAAAAGGGGATTTTTGAGCATCTTTAGTGCTCTGTAGAAAGTAGCCTGTGTGAAAATAAATAAACAAACAAGTAAAGTTTGGCACTGTACGAGACTGGCAGGCCCTTCACCAAGATGGTCCAGCAGTGTTGCAGGTGCGTTGGCTAGCAGTGTGAAGAAGTTTGTGTGAGAGCTACCCAAAATTGTAGCACGTGCTCTCAGTTCCTCACTGACACGAGTGCTCATTTAGTGCTGCTGCTGCGAATGGAGCTGTGCTTTATGCAGAGAGTCTGGTCGTCATCCGTGGGGCTGGCATAAAGATTCAGGCCAGGTGCACCAACTGCAAGATGAGAACTATAAAATATTAATTTTAAAAGAAAGAAATGTGGGTTTCAACTTCATGTTCTTGTATAATTGCAGAGCTAGCGGGATTTTAAAATACGGCAAAGCCTTAGTCATTAGCATACGGTAATCACCTTTGCTGTTTAAACACAAAATAATAACAATAGAAAAGGTATTGTACATTGACACACGGAAATTCAATGCTTTTCAGAGAAATTTTGTAGGGATCTTTTATTATGTGGCTAATTACATATTTACATGTAATGGCACTAGCAGAGACATTACAGTCCATTGGGTAAATAATATGCATTTTAAAAACCATTTATAAATATGTATTTATTTGATGGACCAGAACGGTTTTTTGAAGTCATTCTCATTCACTGAGTAAATAATATATGGATTGCTTTTAAAAATAAATATGTATTTCTCCAATAGACATTCCAGGCAATTGGGTAAATAATATGCATTTTTCAAATATTAAAAAGAATACATACAAATGTATAGAAATCTGGCCTAAATATGTATCTTCCTGAGAAATCAAAATGACTTGAAAGGTGTCAGGCATAGCTTTGAAATTTCTGTTTTCAAATGTCAGTCTGTGTCACAACCTAGAGTTAATTAAATGTATTTTATGCATTTTCATACATACAGGATAATATCAATGTCTGTTTACAGTTTTATAACACTACTGCACTTGACCCTCTTGCTCAGTGTTATAAAGTCAGCACCATGTGGTTAAGATCCTAGCTTTACTTTGTGTTCACCTTAATGCAATGCAAAACGCATTCATTCTGTGGGCATAGTCCTGGATCCAGAGAAATACATGGGAAAAAAAAATGGTCACCTTAGTAGAAGCTCTCTCAAACTCTGTTGTACTGCTCGATTTAAACTTTGTCTTTTATGTTCTTCTGGTCTTTTTCTGACGGTTGGCTAGCGGGCAAAGTATGAGAAAACATGAAACCGTTTCATTATGTGGGCTTGATTCAGAGCCTATTGATGTGAGCAGGACTCTTTCCACTGGCCTCAGAGGGCTTTAGTTCAAGCCAGACGTAAAGATGTGCCATAATCCATAGAGACAGCCCAACACTAGAAGCTGAAGGCGAAGGCCCTTTCTTGACTCTGACACTGACTTACCGTATGACCTTGGGCAAATCATTTAACTTCCTCATGGTGAAACTGTGATTTATACCTCCAATTTTGGGAGTCCTTTGAGGGCTATAGATTTAAAACATTAAATATGATTCACAGCATGCTAGGATTGAAAGATGTGAGCACAATGCATCACCGGTTTATTTCGTTTATATACTATGAGCTAGAGCTTATCTGTCCTTTTCTAAACGTTTTAGCCAGTTTATCCCTTCATCCATTCCATATACTTTTCAAGAACATTGAATATACTTTGTAGACCTTTTTTTTTGTGAAAATATTTGTTGTTGTTTTCAAATATTAAATGAACAAAATAGCACAGCAGCCCTGTGAATTAATATATTTATCCATAACTTGCACAGAAAGACTGGGAGGCAGAAGGGGATTAAGTGATTCCAACAGAATCACAGAGAAAATCGGTGGTTGATTTGGGAGACTAAATTCTTCCTCTTATTCTTTCTGTATATATGTATCTCACTCTTCTTCTATGCCTCCGACATCATCTATGACATACTCCTGAAAACTGCTGATTTTAGTAAGTTAGTTAACTGTTTGACAAGGGTGTATTTGGTAAGTGCCAGCTATAAATGACATGCACCCTGTGCAGTCAGGATAGCTAAGTGGGATCTGTTGTCAATCTAATTGTTACTTTGGTACTGAAGGAATGAAAATATAAATACATAGTGAGAATGTTTCAACTGGAGCTCTATTACAAATCCAGTCACAGCAGCAGTGAATTATTACAAACGAGCTTTTGGAGCCATTGTTAATGGCTCTTCTTGCACAAACATCACAGAATCGATGTTGATTTGGCCTTGATACCCAGCATTGCCTAGAGACCCCAGCAAACATCATGTTTTGACAAAACACGTGAGGAAATTCTCGCCTCCTTCCTTCTCATATCACTGATAAGAAAAAAAAAAGTACATAAGGAAAGCCACAGTGAGGGACTGATCACCATAAAGGAGGAAACAGGCATTTGAAAGCAAATCATGGGACAAGAAGAAAGCCAAAGAAACAAAAAATGATCTAGCAGTATTAACACATTAAAATTATGTTTCAGGTCTCTCTGATGGCATATCCACACAAAGCACAACCATACTTTCTGTGTAATTTCTAAAACTACTGACAAATGTGTCCAAATACCAGATGGCAGAGCCCAACACTTCGTGGTTGCAAGGACGTAGAACACAGGGTAAGGAATGCAAGAGAGAGCCCAACCCTCACATTGTAATCAAAGTAAGGCGTTCCAGAGCACTGAGAGCTGCATAGTGAAAAAAGCGTGTAGGTAAATTAGTGCGCACCAGTTAAGGGCAGGACATCACTGGTGACGCTTTCAGTTGACCTACTGGTGCCCAAAAGGAATAAGAGGGTCTGACAGGAGAATGAAAAGAAAGGGAAGGCTGAAAGCAATGGTGAGAGAAACGTGGTTATGTGACGTACCTGTGAGCATAACTCATGCTTCTTTTGTAAAGCACATAAGTAACGGAGATATTATTGACTGCCTGCCTAGTCATTATCAGTCACCAGTTTGCTAAGACATAGCAGTGGGAGTAGCTCATCGTATTGAACATGGAGGAAGAGAAAGGGGGTGGTGATATAAAAGATCAGCTCAGGAAGGGTGTCTGTGCATTAAAAGATGGGAGACTTGAAAGAAAAAGGTGCTGAGGGATAAGGTGGCACAACTGTAAAAGAAAGGGTTTGTATCTTAGTCACTCTGTGGTCATATTGAATGTGACTGTTAAATTCTCTGTATAATTAAAAGAGATAGGAGCATTCATACATTTTGTTGCAAATTGATACGATCATTTTTGTCAGTGATCTGAATAAGATTGTACTATAGTTTTTAATTTAGCAGATTAAGAAGCACAATTAAAATATCATGAAAAAGATCATAATCTAAACCTCTGGGTTTTTTTTTCTTATCCCTGCCAAGTTGATAACAAGAGCCCGTGTATGTAACAATTACCTCCACTACTGTAAATTTACTCTAGTTTGTGGGCTGAAGTGTTAATAAATACCTTGCAGTATTCCAGAGGGAGAAGCTTTCCATCTAATTAATAAAACTGGGAAGAATACCCAGGACACTGAACCATATCTTTCTTATTAGTGTTGGCTTCTACAAAGGAGAATCCCTGAATCTCAACACATTAGTAAATGTCATACTCCTGGGCTGCACAGAGACCTCTTGAAAAACTGCTGATTTGCTGTGGAAAAAAATCACCATAGGCTTCAGAAACAATTCAGCTGGGGAATACCAAGTGTAGAAAATCAGTGTAAAGCATGGCATGCATTATAGCAAATACAAATTTGT
Source organism: Ibidorhyncha struthersii (assembly GCA_013398815.1). NCBI lineage: Eukaryota > Metazoa > Chordata > Aves > Charadriiformes > Charadriidae > Ibidorhyncha > Ibidorhyncha struthersii. Next base: position 352,841 of record VZSZ01010037.1, read on the forward strand.
GCCACATTTGGTGAATCTTGAAAGAGAAAACATATAATTATACCCCCATTTCCCTTCCATTTTTGGTCTGTATTTATGCTGATATCTTTCTCTATGTCCGCGTATGGTCTTATTGCAGTTAGGTTTTTTAGAAACTTAGCAAAAACTCTCCTTTATGTGTTCTCTAACGCAGGTTCTTTAAAAACACTTTACACTGATACGTAATCTGCATGTAACTGTTTATTGATTTTTTTAAAAAAAGGATCACTTGAAGAAGGAAAATGTTTAAGCCCAATACTGAAATGAAAGTCTTTCACAAAATATGTAACGCTGATTCCCTTTTCCTTTGCAGTACTCCATACTTGGTAAAATTAAACATTGTCTCACTATGCCTGAGCCAGTTCTGTTTCAAGGCAGTTCACAGTAAACCACAAATTAACAGCCTAACTTTCTGACCAGAACATAATTCTTTGCTGCACTTTATTAAAATCATAGCGGTAACCTTATATTATGGAATATTGATGTGCATTCTCTGGTAGACTGGAAATTTACCAAACAGAGTAAAAGTTCTTGCAGTTATTTTGTAGAATAAAAATTGTAGGGTGGTACATATATGTGTTTTCTCACATGATTATCATGATTTTTATTAGACTGATGTAGGAAACTGGTATTACTGCCTCCGATAGAAATAACACCTTTGCATTTACTTCTTACTTGAAGTTTTGCTCTGAAAAATGCTCATGCTGATTATATTCGTTATCTGCTTTTCATCCTACTGATAGGAGTGCTTGAGAGGATAAAAAGAGGTAAAGCTACAGAGCTTATCCATGAGGTTGTTGCTAATTTGAGTAGATATGAGTCAACTAGATGGGAAGTGGAGGACGTAAAAGATCTGCCAGTTTTTTTTGTCTACATCCAGTTTTCTCCATTTTCATAGTCCGTGCTTTAGCTGAGGTCTTCACTGAATTCTGGTAACTTATTGGAGCATAAGACGGCAATTTAAAATGCTGCCCAGGAATCAGAGTCTAGCGGTGTCTGTAGAGTCAAGTATTTCAGATGGTCTAATGTACTGTATATGCTTAAAGCTTTCAATTTGGATTTGTTTTGTTTTCCCCCCGCCCCCCGTTAAGAATGTTTATGGTGCTTCCACATAACGCTGCAAGGAATAGATCAATTCACACCATGTACAGTGAATACCCACCATACGCGCACTTTCAATAAAGCATGTTAACAGCAGATACTGGTCCTTAAAAGACCATATATCAAGCATCCTCAGCATTATGCTGGAAGAACCTGAATCACACATTCCCTTGCCTGTCGTCACTTGCAGCTTTGACCAGTGACCCTTTGTGACTCTGTTCCCTGTTTCAGGAAATACTTCTCTGATCTGACCTGGGTGATTATATTATTATTTTGTCCTTCAGCAAGATGGTTTTTTATATTAAAAAAAAATTACATCTTTAATAAACAAAGAATACAAGTTAATGAGCAGGTGATCATTACTCATTTCAGTAGCTTTTAGAATACCCTGACTTTGGTTAGTACAAATGTTTGCATACACAGGCTTATGCAAACACACATTTATACATATACCTTGCTGCTTTTATATATATGATAACACTGTGCCTTTTCCATATCCATTATTTTCATCTTCCTACAGTAGCAGCTCCAGAGTGAGAGCTCAATTGCTGTGATCTTGAAATTTTTTGCCTGGGGCACATCTCTCTAAGCTCTTCTGTTCTGCACTGTAATTGTAGGAGTAAGCTCCAAACACCTCCGAGAAAGGCAGCCAAATTCTGAGGCTTCAGTTTTTAGGAAACTAGGAACTGAATGCTATAGGTCATCAACATATACTTTACTGTCTTCAGCAGTGATCAGCCTTGGGGGAAGAGACATGGACCCCATAGTAGACATAAGCCTCAGGAAACGTTTTTCTAATTCCTTGTGCTTAGACATTAGACTGAATAAGGAAGAAAAATGTTCTTGTCCTTTTAATTTGCATTTTGAGCATTATACTAGGAGCTGTTCTGGCTGCCTATGTAAGCATCAGCTCCCTCTCTTAAGTTCTTGGATTCAGTGACATCCTTTGGCAAGGAGTTCCCCAGTCCAGCTACTCTGTGAATGAAGAGTTTCCCTCCTTCCTTCTGTTTTGAATTTCCTGTGTTTCACTGTAGTGACGCTTGGTCTGTGTTATGAGATAGGGAGAATAAAAGCTTTAGGCATATTTTTTTGTACCATTAATTTATATATACTTTTATTGCATTCTCCAATACATCACTATTTTGAGGAAAACAATTACTGCTTTTCGAGTCTCTTTTTGTAAGAGTTTTCCCAGGTATGTTTTTCTGCCTTGTTCGCTCTGAACCTCCTCTAAATCTGTCATATTTTCTTTGGAAAGGGCTGAGCCATTCTGTCGTTAATGTTGGACATCGCAGAGTACTGCTGATATTTTCCTTTTAACTTTTCTTGTCTTCTGAGGTGTTTTTAGCCTCAGCCATGAGCATGACATCAGCTTCACAACCAACCTTGGGCTACTGGAAGGGGTACTAACAGATGCAGTTTTCAAGCTAATGTTTTCACACTCTTTCCTGGACTCTCTCAGAGTTGGTCAGAATGCTGCAGCTCTCAATCTCTTTTTCTCACCTAGAGATCATTTAGTCAGCCTTGTCTCCCGCTGGAGGGACTAACAATACATACTTGGAAGGCCCTCTGTCTTAAATTAAAGAGGGCATTGATGAAGGTCACCTCCATAAAGTACATTCTAGTGATACAGGTACCAAGATCATATATAATCCCCTTGTTCCTTTAACTTGCCCTGAAATTTGAGAAGTATTTTCATTTTCAAACTGAAAATAAAATTATGTAGGACAATGTTGCATGAAATTGCATCTCCGGTGCTGCCTCCAGCGAAAGCCTATCATCTAACTTCACCTCTGTGCATCTGCTCAGGATAATGCATTTGGAAATCAGGGATGTTTTCCTTTTTTCAGTCTCGGAAGCATGTGACCAGGATTCACTTTTAAGAATATGATTTGCAAACTTGTTGACTATGATTCTTCATTTGGAGGATGAGTTGATTTGTCCATATAGATCCCCTTTGTCAAATTTAATAGATGGCTAAAGTGACGCCTTGCCTTCCATAGAAAAATGCATAGTCCTTAAAAAATACGTAATTGTTTTGGAGAAGTATGAGAGGGTTTTACGTCTTTAAGAAACCAAACAAATTCCAAACTGAATAAGAGAGACAGAGAGAGAAGGTTGCCTTTCTGCAAGCCGCCAGCTTTCCCAAGTGTCTCATCCTCTCCCCTCTGTCATCCTGAGGCAATGTGCCTGCATTTGTGTGTAGATTTATAGTTTATCTTTATCTATGGCTTCATCTGTAGGTAGCTATTATAGCCGCCTTGCCTGGATATTGTTTGGGCCTGATAGATCTGTCTGTAGTTCATCAAAGGGGAGCTGAGTGGCTAAAAGCCATTGGGTCCAGCTGAGGATGAAATACGAGCCATCAGCCTTGGTAATGGCTGTAAAATTTCATAATTACACGGCCTTTATTACATTGCATAATGATCCTGAAGCAGTATGGAACAATTAATTAAGATTTTCAACCGTGGCTCTTTCAGAAATTAAAAGGTGCTAGTGGCTGAGAAATGGGGAAGTGTCTTGTCCTAAAAGCATTAGGGATGCTTAAGAAGTACTTCCTGGGTACTTAAAAAAAAAAAAAAAAAAAAAAAAAAAAGGAAAGAAAAAGCAGTGAAGAAAAAAGACAAGAAAAAGAAGATCAACTAGTTAAGCAGCTAATGTCAGAGTAACGTTTTTGTACTTTACTGCTAATTCTTAATGTCAAAGCTGGTTCTAAAACTCCTGCAATAGTCACTACCATAAAGCTGTTCCTTTTCTGTTCTGTAAAAATTTTCATGCCTTTTTTCCCCCGTGTTCTGTTCTAGCCATTTGTCACATTTATAGAAGTTGAGCTCTGCACATTATTAAATAAATGCATGCCATGACTTAGGAGGGTCACTTAGCTGTGTATTGGGGTGTACTGACCAAGGATTTTCTCTTACCCACTTTCTCATGTCTGAGGCCATTGAAATTCTGTGACGATCTCTGCAGTTTGACAGACATCCCCAAGGAAGACTTTTTTTTTCCTTTACTGTTTTGATATTTTTCTTCCTTTCTTTTCTTCTTTGTAAATGCAGCATGTCAGATGTAATATAATATTTTCCATGAGATTGACCTCAGACCTGATCAGAAGTAATTAGATTCCTAAGGCGCTGCAAAGGTGTCTCACAGGTTTCTGATGTTCATACTGAAAGAAAAAGTGTTTATATGTGTGCAAGGAATACTCAGGGAGAAACAGGAGGTCTGAACCTGTGCATATACACATTACTTGTTGAGATCAGTCACTGGGTGTAATTCTGAAGGCTAGCAAATTGTGATCCAGATGGGGCGTGGAGTATTCACTGTGCCAATGGTAGTAAAACTGATGAAAAGACAGCAAAAATAACCCTGGCGTTCTCCACGCACCGTCAAAACTTTCAGGTCTTATAGGAAGGAATCTCCTTTTTACTACGTGCCTTTCCCCCCCCCCAAACTATTTTGATTCAGACAAACTCTTGATATAACTCGCAGATAGGATAAGCATTAAGTATTATTGTTTTTAAATTGACCGGTCATCGTGTAAGGTCCTATCGTTCTAAATATTTTACGAGAAGCTAAGGTTTCCCCGAGGCACCTCTAATAATAAACTTTCTGCAGAAAATTTAGAAAGGATTATATGTTTCAAGGAGGAGCCGGCTGCTTGAAGTAAATTCTCTTGTTGAGTCATTTATTCCCTTAATAGGAATTTTCTGATCTGCTGTCATTCTTGTTCACACACTGGGTGTCACTGCCTCTAAAACACTTGTCATTCTTTAATGGAAACAAAATAGTCATTGCAGTCAGAGCCGCAATGTCATTCCACTACCCCTTGCTGCGTCGGCAATAGTGAAAATGACAGAGCGGCTCTCAGTAGGGGTAATTAAAATGTAAATATTGATATTTTATTATTTGAAATTACTTTCCAGTGCGACATTTAATATCTCTCCATCTGTGCGGCTCTGTTTAGCGGTCACTTTAGTGCAGCTCTGGGATGCCAAGCGGCGGCTTGATCCCCGTTATGTCAAAATGCTTGTTGCTGCTTAATTTTGATATCTAATTAAGTGGAAAAGTACAGTCCACACTGTAATCCATGGCATCTTAACCAGCTGCTTGGGTATATTTAGAATTAATCTCCACTATGGAATCATCCTAATGTATGCAATTAAGAGTCTGCCGATGGCTAATTAGGTGTATTAGAATCAGGCAGCTTCCTTTTTTTTTTCTTTCTTTTTTTCTCTCTTTTTTTTTTCTGTGTGCGGACTGTTGTAGACTGAAGACACAGCCCCCAGAGATGATCTTAATGGTACATATACACTCAACTAGGTAATCTAGAAATTTCACATTCATATAGCAGAATATGTGTGACTCTCTCTCCCCAAACCAGGGAGACTATAAACTTCATATGAATTTTTTGGCATCTGCAGCACATTAAGAAAATCAACTAACCAGTAGAAAAGTTTTAAAAATTGGGAAGCAGAAGGTAGATGTGTAGGACGGTGTTCTGAGCTGTCCTTTTCCTGCCAGAGGGTGAAAGGGTATGTTTATCCGAAATTATCCTGAAGTTTTTGGTGTGGCTGTGGAAAGAGATTTTAGCTAGCTCAGCATATACAGGGTTAACACAGATATGTTGATTGGATAGTAAGCATGGTTGTCTCCATATGTTAATACATTCCAGTATTGGATTCATGTTATTAACATGATTGGGGAATTCCTGGAAACCTGACTGCGCCTGATGGAAAGATGGGAGGGAGAAGGCATTGCCACAGCTCTCAGTGAGGAAATGACTGGGGGCTTCCCCAGGGGAGCAAAAGGCAAACAGCAGTGACCCAGCACTCTTTGAGGAAAAGCGCTCTCCAAGCAGACCTGTAGAGGTTGTTAATAAAATGCACCACATATTACATGCACAAGAAATCCCTCCTTTCTGTGAAAAAAAACCCCAACTGATGTAAAATAATCCAACAAACTTGGTTTTGAAGCCTAATGTGTGCCAGGCTGAAGAAGCTTGAACTCTAAATTTCTTGATATTCCCAGTCCTGAGTGCAATTGTTGGGAGGCTGATGCATGCAAAGACTGAAGTGAGAAGTACCTGACCTAATGCTGATTGACGGTACTAGTTTAGTTAGGTTCCTCTCAAGTTCATGTTGTTGTTTTTTTTTATTTTGTTTAGTTCAGTAAAAATTAAAAAAGGAAAAAGGGTGGACTCTTTTTGTTTAACTACATGTGATTGTAGTTTCATTTCTGCCAGCTGAACTCTTTGAAGGATCTGGGTAAGGCATACCACAAACAGGAAATGCACATCCAGGGATGACTCTTCTAAGCTGAACTGTGTTACCGTGTTCTGGATTGGACGTTGAGAGAGATCCAGCCCACTTCATGATACTTGTTGGTTTTCATCTACAGTCACTTTACTAATGACAGAATGTAGTTTTTATTTTTTCACCCAGAAATCAGGCTTTAGCGTACGCATACTTCAATACATACATCCACAACAGATTGAAGGAAAATTTGTGTGAAATCAATATTTATGTTGAAAATATGATTGGCCTTTTTTTATACAGGCTCAGTGAAAGAAAACAATCAGGGATACAGTCCTGCTCCGTTTTCTCCCGTGCAAGTCTCTGGGCACAGAGGTGATACCTCAGAATAGGCCAGACATTTTAAAAAGCAGATTTCATATAAAATGCTGTGCCCCAGTGGCAGACTTTTCAAGTTGAGGGGCAAAGAGGTTTTAGGAGCACTCCATGTCATGTCATCTGTCTCTGCTGTCTTCAATAAGAGGACAAAAAACCATCCCACGTAGTCTAACCAAACCATGTTCGAAGGCTACAATTTAAAGAACTGCAAGAGTTAACTTTAAATGAGCAGATCAGGTCACATATGTAGTGCATTAAAAAGATCACCCTCAGGAACCTGCAAGTCCATATTGCTGACCTTAAGGAGACCTACGGTTACATTGGGCCATATTGGACTGCTAGTCTGAGTTTTAAAACTTTTTCATTGTCTGTATCTTAGAATTCAAAACCTCACTGCAGAGAAGGTAATGCAGGAGTGCCAACTGTCTAACATACTGAAAAAAAAAAGAGAAAGCAGTTTACTACGTATCCGGTCTTCCTCTGTTGTCAGAGCATCTGGTGATAAATCAGAATATAAGTGTTTGGCTTGGCTTCTTTTTTATATAAGGTTGGTATGAGTTTGCAGCAAAGTTATTTAAAATTGTGGAAGTTCCGGTGGTAAAACCAGCCCAAAGGGAAAATCAAGTATTAATCTGTTTAAATCCATTGTCTTATATTGTCCTTTTTCTCGGTGAATACTGAAATAATAAGGTGTGAAATGACAATTAATGGAAATAAAGAGTACAGTACTTAAACCACACGTTTCCAGAAATGCCATGATAAAGTACTCCATACATGGAGGTCTTACCAAATCTGTCCTGAAGCAAGGGTGACTCACCAGTTTTTTCATCTTTATCGTTTTACTGCAGAGTATTAGTAAATGAAGGCAGTTATGTGAAGTCAGGGAGACATCCTTAATCAGTCATATTTTCAGCTCCTTTCCATTACTATTGCTAAAGAAGCAGCTCACAAGAACTTGTGCTGTAACTAGAAATAAGAAATTCAAAAGTAGCTGCCGAGAAATATTTGGGTGGTTACAGAGGGGTGTCTGATTTAAGTACTGAAATCAATTTGAACTATAGCGAGTTACATCTCACTATTTGCATCTTACCCTGGGAAGAAATGACAAGCTAAAATTGCTCCTGTTTAGTGTTATCATGTAAGGTTTCACAGGGTAAAAGACAAACCAGAAATATTTCTAACTGGTATTTAAATTACATTAACACCTTTTTGTATAGCTTGAGTGAAAGGTCACGCTAGACAAGCAGCATCTCCACTGTTTGTAAATGTCTAATTTGCTGCTTTTAAATTGCTGTGAACTTCACTTACTTAGCCCTGCTGAATGAATCCAGTGTTGCAAATACTTCTGACAAGCGAATATTTGCTTAGTGAGAATCCATTGTTCGTAATGGATTGAGAGGGACATGCAGTGTGAATGCATTTTTATTGCCGTGCCATCTCTCTGCTGTTGTTTCAGTGAGATGAAAGTAGCGCTGTGATAAAAGCGACGGTTTCTTAGTGCTCTGTGTGGCATTTCCCGTCTTACTGGTAGGTGTTAGTGAAAAAGTGCTTATCGTAGGCATTTTTTCATGTTATAAAATATATTACAAAATGTATATTTTATAAGAACATGGACAGCAAGAGTTAGGAATATGAACATACTTAAGTAAAAACCCAAGAAAGTGCACAGGCTTGGCTGAAGACATCCCAGCGCTCTCCAAATGCATTTTGCTTTTTGTACTTGAGTCAGAGTAATTTTTGGGCACCTCTGTGTATGCAATCTGATCTTCCCTCTCCTGTGGCCGCACAGCTAACAGATGGCAGTCACAACTCGTAGTGTGGAGAGCGCCGCTCACAACAGAGCCCCGGTGCTGCTTTTGCACGGCTCTGCTATAGGGGCAGAAGGAGATGCTGTACAGCAAAGCATTGCTCAGGAAAGGCAATGTTTTTACCGTGTGGAAGTTCTTGGATGAAACTGATTTCTAAATATAACTTTAATTGTAGCACATCGGTTCTAAAAATCTTGGCAGCTGAATCCAGCAAATAGTGTAAGTTGGAGGCTTTGGCTATATTTCTGGTCAGTTGTAGTTTGTGCTTTGGGACCTGGTTTGTGATTTTCAAGTTTCGGCAAACACCTGTGCTTTTTATATCGTGAGCTGACGCGTTTCACATGATAATCCTCAGTTGTGCTTAAATTTCAGCTTGCTATGGCATCACATGCAGTTATTAGCCCTTTGACCAGGGGGTCCGTGAGCAAATGGGTACGAAAAAGAAAAAACAAACCCAAGAAAAAAAACAAACTGAAATAACAAGTTTGCCCTGGCATAATGAGTTGTATCTGTTTCTGTTCCAGCTTTCACCAAATTTCATCCATAATCTGTGAAATATGTTTGGTGATTAGTGAGAGCACTCTCCTTCTGTTTAATGGTTTTCATAACAGCTGAAATGTTTGTGGGTCTTGATATGTATTTTTAGACTACAGAGTATTTTGAAATGCAATTAAATCCATTTTTTCTTGGATTAATGTAATAAAAAGGATCTCTTAATTCAGATCTATGTGGGAGATTCAGCTCTAAATGTACCCTAAAAAAGTGAATCATGCCATCCTCTTCCTTGGATTTCTGAGAGAATAATATTAAGTGGCAGTCAGGCTATGAAGGTTTCCTTCAGCAAATACCATGATCATGTCTAGAAAACATTATGTAGCCCCAGCAGAAATTTCACTGCTGAAATTTCCCTGGCCTTTGTTTACATCCCTGGAAGCCAGCTGAAGTTGTACGATGGATCCGGGCAAGCACTGAGCGCTTGCCAGGAAGGGAGAGGAGGGCAGAGTGACAGCTGTACGTCCAAGAGCGCACTGGACCTGAGTCTGATCTTGAAATGGAGTTTCTTTACATTCGCTCCTGTGCAGCCGGGATAAGCCTTTGGCCCACTGTTTGTCATTTGACCATGACCTCACATAGTCTCTAAATAAAGTAATCTGGGCTGAAAGAAAAGTTTTTTCAAAAAGTGTTTACCATATTAGTTTGTTCTTTCGACAGTGGTGACTATACATCATATTTTGAAATGAGGAAATTGCACTGGAAACATCAGTGCCCATAAAACATTTAGAAGGAAGTTAATCTATCAAAATTAAGTGTAAATAATTTAAAAATCCAACTCTGATATTTCAACTGTGTAAATATATTGAATCTGCAACACACTAGTGAACATGTCATCTTCAAGCACAGCTTTGATTACACAAAATGTAAATGAAGATATTTGAAGTACAAACCAGGGCAAGCAAGAGGAATATTGTACTCATAAAACTAACAATCACAAAAACAACTGGTAAAATAAATGGGAGTTGATTATCAGAAAAAGCAAGCCACTCTCAGATTTGCCAGCAATTTCATACCTTGTTTGATCAAATATTTGCATTTCTAAACACTTAACAGAGAGGAAGGGAAGTTCATTCCCTGCAAAGTGAAATAAACTAGGATTCAAGGCAGAGTAGCCTGATTTAGGCATCGCATCAAATGTTTATGGCTGAAATTAATGGTAAGGATAAGTCCAGCCACTGTCTTTTTTTATCCAATAGTTCTCGGAGTGCTGTGTGCAAGGCACAGATCTTTCTTTGGCACTTGACCATCTGCAGCTGCTTCACTCTAGCCCCCAGTGAGTTAGTGTCCATGAAGTCCATCTTAATGAAGTAGAGGAAAGGGTCTTCAGGAATATAAAAGATTTACCCTGCTTAGCATGGAGCTGTGTGCAATGTGAAATAGAGAGCAAGTAGTGCACGTGCTGATATTTGAAAAGATCTGTGGCTTAAGCAGCCCCTCTGAACTGTGTTTGGAGCTGGCTTGGAGTGCTGAGCGCTGCAGAGCGCAGTCAGCTCGCCGCCGGTTGTTCCTGTAATAAAAATGCTAAGGCCTTTTTACCTATTTATTTCTGCTTCCTTTGAGCTTTGGGTTTACTGGTATGCAAAAGGAAAAAAAAACCAAGCATATGTTCAGTTGCTCAATCAACCTTTTCTCAATCCACACTCGGTGATCTCAGTGAGTCATTACAGCATAATTACAATTTGAGTGTGATACGTTGTTTGTAGAAAAGTATCTATTTTTAGCTGAAGAAACACTACAGTCCCTGAAAGGAGGAGAAATAAAGAAAAAAAGGAAGGAAGAAAATCTGTAACCAGCAAATCAATGCTATTGTTAACTGTTATTACGAGACACCCTGTAGATTTACAATGCTTGCATTCAGCCACATAAAAGCCGCACTGAAAAGAATGCCTACCAGGGGTTAAATTCATATGCCTGTGCTGCAGCCTATTTCTGTCAACACTCAGCTCAGGAAATAAACATTTATGCTTTCTGAAATGAAAGTGTATTTTTGAAGACTAGCCGTCAGATATTTTTTGCCCTTCACACTTTCAAATGCTTAGCCTTTTTTGTAAGTTGACTGCAAAGTGCATCAGTTTTCTAGGCAAAAAGAAAAAAAAAAACTTGACAAGCGCCTATGGCATCATTGTCAAGCACACGAGCGTCTAGTAGAAGATGGCAGGAGGGTTGGCACAAAACATGCTTCCTTCAAGCTTCTTACCTCAGGGGTACCTGACTCTTGAGAAGCCTTTCAATCCTTCCAAATGACGTTATTGCAAACTGTCATCTGGTTTATTTGGAGTGCGCTGTATTGCAGATAAACATGCTATTTAACTGCAGGTCAAGGTACAGAGTCATTCTGCTAGCAAATGCCTGAGATACATTAAATGGCATTGACTTGGGGAGGGAGATGGAGAGAGATCAAAGTTGTCACCAATATGGTGCATGCTAAGGGGGAAAAAGGTACACAGCGTTGTATTTTAAAAGCCATTATGCGTTTCTACATTTAAAACAATGACCTGCAAGACTCTTAAGGATTAAGGAGCCACACAATGCGCAACAAAGTTCAAAACCACGCTGTCATTGCAGCACCTCAGGGCACTTTGGAAAGAGCTTACAGTTGTGACTGGGAAGGCTACCACCGATCCAGAGAGCTGGAAGTGTATTTGCATCTAATTTGGAGACTTTTTCTTAAATAGTTACATATGAAAATAGAGCATGTCCACTTGTCACAGAACATGGCTGGTCATGGGGATTCATGTAACAAAAGCTCAGAGAATCAGAGCACAGTTTGGCATGAAATAAGCATAACCTCCTCCAAACAATTAAAAATAAATCTCAGCATGTAAATACATATGCCTGTGTAATCTATTCTTTTAACTGTGACTTGCTGAGCAGCTATTAAAAGGGCATTGGTGTGATACAAGAGACATGCTGGATGCTTTCACATTTTCTGAAGAATCAAAAAAAACCAAACCAGATTAATTAACTTGATGCAGCTTTACCTTCCCACAAGGGATGCCTTTAAAAGTTAAAACATGCTTTCACTGAACGGGCTTTCAAGGGAAAGTTACTTCGATCGGGAAGAAAATAATCATGTTTATTTGATTTATTATTGGAGAGCAGAACAGTGTGGTTTATATTTGCCATTTTTTCTATAATGTAAAAAAAAAAGCTTTTGATTTTTTATGTTTCACATAAAAACAATTAGTATATTTACTGCACCAGAAGGCAGATTTTTCAGGAGTGCGGTACAATAAATTATCTCATTTTTCCCCCTCACAGGGCATACGTAATTTACTTTGACTGTGGCATACAATAAATGTTATTGAAACGTACCATTATTTATTTAAAAAAAAAAAAACAACAAACAATAAACCTGTACTAAAATAGGTAAGTGAATAAAAGAAGGTAGTTGGGAGCTTTCAGAAAAAAAAAAATAGAGAGAAATTGCAGGTAAAACTTTTTTTTTTAAATCAAAACTGATTTTATTGCTTTTTGCTTAATTAAACTCTTCAGAAGTGTGTGAAACATTGTTATACCTGAAAAATTGTTAATTTGTAAATCACAGGGACAAAAGGGCTCCACTGCAACTTTAAAGTTTCTATGCACGTAAATGTCAATAGAGTGCCTTCTCCATCATCAGCACTAAATTCACATTGATGCCTCTTTTCTTCTCTGTATTGATCCTTCCATGAGAACGTAGATTTGTATCTGTTAATTAATGCGTCCTGAAACAGCGTTTGTATTAATCAGGCAGATAAGAAAAATTGGATGCCTGCACCCTCATGACAACCGTAAAAGTGCTGGCCCTGATAAAATCGTGGATGGACCTCAATAAAAAAGTTCCTCCTTCCACTCAATAAACTAATCATCCTGCTTTTAATTATTCGGCAGAAAGATGTGTGGAGATTGGAGAATGTGTAAATCTATTTACTAACAGCAGTGTCTGGGAGGGAGAATGGGGCTGTCACAGGACGGTGCTGCAGGCTACGTTCTCTGTCCATCTGCTACTGCAGAAAAACTCGTTCTTGAAAGACGGGAAGGAGCAGAAATGTTGAAGCTAATTGTAATCATGAATTCCTCCCTATAACCTTTCAAATGATTATTTCTTCTCCATTTCCCTCTTTTTTATTTTTTTTAATCACAGATGTGTTATTTTCCATTGTCACCTCTTCAAGGGTTTCCTGTTGTTGTTGGCTCAGTTTTTGTTGGGTTTTTTTGAAGGCAGAGAGCTACAGTTCTATCACAAGACTCAAGACACTAAGAGAAAATGAAAACAAATAAGGAGGGGAGAAAAATGAGAGAGAGCGAGCATGCAGCCAGCTTTATGTTTCATTTTTTATGGATGCCTGGTGGTTTGGATGTGGGGTTTTCTTTTTTATTGTATTAGTTTCGCTGCTTAGTGCTTATAGAGAAAATCTTGTTTGGAGTAGATGCCTTGCAGATTCGCTAGTTTATGATATATTCCTGCTTGACTGTAACTCTCGACTTTCAAAACAGAAAAATGCATTTAAGTGTAATTGAACGCCAAAAAGAATGTTCTTACAGCGGGAACCCTGTCAAAGGACATGTAAGCAGCGCCATAAACAACTAAATGAAAGCCGCAGACATGTCTTAAGACCCTTTAAGAAAAGCTTGACTAATCCCCTTTGATGATTTTATTAAGTACTTGTTGTTGATGGTGCCAACTGGCAAACTACTGCATTTCACCAACAGGCCAGGAAAATCGCTTCCTCTCCTATATTGTTTTGCAGCTCTTAATGTGATTGGGATATTAGCAGTTTCATATAATAAATTAACAGGTACTGTGAACAAGAGTCTGAAAAGGTAAGACAGTAAAGATGTTTGCCCTTAGTGATCCTATTAGGAAAGACAGCAGGGGAAAAAAAGAAGAGCAAAAGTTAAATTCATTAAGAGGCATTTATTAAATTTTCAGTTGTCCTCAGAAAAGGGATGGTGTGACTACTTTTCAGTTGGCACTTTAATATGCCACCCTGTTATTTCAGCAAGTGTAGTAGAGGCGGGAGTAATTAGCATCTTTTCTGAGGAGGGTAGGTATTACTTCTCTTTCCCCTGAGGTTAAAGTTCAAAGAGAATTTTCCTCTTTGTGATAAACACCTTAATTCTATTAAAACATCAAATCTTCCCTTTTAAAAAAATATTTTTTTTCTCTCCTAAATTATCCTTCTCTGTTTGTGGTAATGATGACAGACTCATCAGATGCCTGTTACGCAGCATCAGGTTTTAGAACTACGCATGAGTATTTCAGAACAAAGAAAACATCATACAAATTGCAGACCATCACTGCAATACTCCCCAAATTAATATGGTTCTTACAGAAGGAGCCTGCAAATTCCAACTTGTTTGTAACTTCATATGCTGATTAGAAAACCTTTGATTTTATATTGATTTACTTTCCTGTAGTATGATGGGGAGGAGAGGCACAAAAGCAGGGAGTATAATAGTGTGTGTACATGTTTTATCACAATCTATATAAAAATAAATCAAAAAAAGGAGCAGATTTCTGACAAATCCAAACTGCTTAATATTTTTCCTGTATTTTTTTCCTATTCAGGATTCTCCACTTTGTCTCTAGCTGACCAGATGAGCCTTCTGCAGAGTGCTTGGATGGAGATTTTGATTCTCGGTGTTGTATACCGGTCACTTTCTTTTGAGGATGAGCTCGTATATGCTGAAGATTATATTATGGATGAAGATCAATCCAAATTGGCGGGCCTTCTTGACCTTAACAATGCCATACTGCAGCTGGTAAAGAAATACAAGAGCATGAAGCTGGAGAAAGAAGAGTTTGTCACCCTCAAAGCTATAGCACTTGCTAATTCAGGTTGGCATAGTAGCATGACGGTTGCTACATTTTTAATATGTCACTTTTCTTTTTTCCCTCCATAATACTTTCTGCATGCTTGTTTTAAGCGTGGTTTTAGAATAAGAGATTGCTAATCAGACTTTAGTCTAAAAGGCAACAAACAAAGCAGTTCAAACTAAGAGCTTTCAGGTTCTAAGAATTGTGGAGTAAGTTCCTACAGGAGTGGAGAATACTACCCTGTATGATTTGGAAAGTATTTTACAGGCTAAGATCCTTTCACATGTTCTCCTAAAGCCATTCTGTAATCCCCGCAAGTCTAATCACTGCAATTAAAACGAACAGAAAGGATGCATGAGAATATGCTATATATGTTCTCTTTAAAGGCAACTACTGATTTATTTGATAGGGTGAACTCAGGGTATGGGAGGAGGGAGGAAATTCTTATTTAATCTCACAAGGACCACCCCTTACCTTACGGATCCTCTGCGTTTCTGAGAATGCTCCTACAAAAATTATTACCTGTGCAGAAAGGGTTAAAAAATCTCAGAAAACATTTTTTTTCTCCATTTGAATTTAAAAGTGCTGAAGCAGTGAATACTGTCAGATAAGTAAAAATCGTTTGTGCTTTGTTGTTTTTCCTTTTGTGTCTCCTTAATGCTTTATTGTGGTCTTAAGTCCCTTTTAGCATTTGCATAAAGTTCACGATAGATCCCTCTTTAATGACGTGCCGATCATTAGATACCTGTGTGTCAATAACATGCTCTGATGCTATGTTCCATTGACAGTCACACCGTGCCCCTCCATCTGCTTTTGTTTTGACCCTATCTTTGAACTTTATCTTGGTTGCTGGCCAGTAGTTTTCCCTTTAATTACAAGAAGGAAACTGTCAATAAAATCTGTTAAATGGGATGCAATGAGTGGCTTGAATGGGCGGACGGCTATTTGTTCAAATTCTGCAGCATTCAAGGTATTGACAGTTTGTTTTCTGGGGCCATATGTGACGATCAATCTCAGGCTGGGCTCAGCCGCGCTGAAAAATGAAAAACCAGATTGCTTTTGCTTACTTGTGGATGACGACTTGTGATTTGGCGCGGTCCTAGTGAGATGAGACCTTCTGCCCAAATTGCCCCCCTGAGAGCCAGGACGCGTGACTGTTTTTAGAAATAATTTTTTAATTGATTTTGTAATTAACAGTTCATCTACAATATTGATGCATGAATCCTCAGATTGATAGGAGGGAAATTGTTTTCAACAATGAAGTTGTACTTTCCTATTTGTCTTTGTAATGTGATTTAGCACTCTGCATTTTTAATTGGAAATATAATTCAAAAACATGCAAAGCCAAAATGCTTATTAGTTTCTTTACAAAATATTCTCTGCCCCATGAACTCTGCCCTTAGATTTAGAATATTATCTTATTTCGAGAATAAACAAAATGCTGAAATGCCTCTCAAAGTTCAAAATTATTTTTAATTGAAGATTTATTTATAATTTTTTACCATTGAAAGTAGACACTTGGGGATGCTTTGCAGCTATGAGAAGGCTTTTTCTTGAAGTTGGTCATGCCTAATGAACAGAGCAAGAAAGTTATCTGGAATTAGGAGTCTAAATTGAGAGGATTTTTTGTCTTTATTTTGATTCCATAATTCAAAGACTGAATTAGAAATATTTCTATAGTTTACTTGATAAAAAGGATAAGGGGCTAGAATATAGGGATATGGTAGTAAATACCACTCACACCTTTTTTTTTTCCCCTCTAAAAAGGCATGCGGTGTTGAAGTAATAATAAAAGATACTGCTGCCAAAAAAAAGTTTAGTCATACAGTGTGCATATACTGTATCAAAATCATCTGTAGCTTCATTAACTTTGCTGGGCAATTGCAACCAGGATAATATCAGAGAGAAATACAATTCAGCATACTAAAATCAGGGCACATTTAAGTGAAAACGTTTCTTTCCCCCCATCTTAAAAGAAAGAAGATTGCTGTTTTAAAATGAAACTATTGCAAGGAGGAGTTGAAAAGCAGCCGAGCCATTTGACTTCCCTTTTAACAGAATGTTTTGACTGCTGACATTCAACATTTCAGCTTCAGGTTGTACATGCAGCAGAGACCAAACTTCTATCAGCTGTAGTGTTTTAATTTACAAATGCTGCTAAAATTAAAGTAAAATTAAAGTTTTTGTCTTTTTTTATCGACAAAACCAGAAATAGCTTATTTTCACATAAGTATGAGCTTGAATAATGTAAATACAGCTATATCCAAAAAGAGAAATAAAATGCCATTTTATAATCAATCAGTTAGCAATTCACTTTTAAATATATTTTGTGGCTGCATCTGTTTTCTTCTAAAACTTGCACTATTTCATTTTCTGGTTTAAAATCTATTAGCCTTTTTATAGCTGTAGAGAGAATAGATGAAGTGTAATACAAAATCTTAGGCATTTCAGACATTTTTGCCATATCCACGCCGTCTAGAAAGATTCCCAGGTTGCCTCTACTGTAAACAGTAGACAAAGATGGTTTTATAGCTCTGTACCTGTGTTAGTGATTTATGATACAGTGTCATAGTATTTTCCCTGCTGCCGTATAGAAGCAGAAAAAGGAATTGTAGATTGTCTTCATATTGATTGTCTTTTGTTTAAATAAATACCACAAACTTGGTTTTGGCCAACAGATCTCAGTATCATGAGCCTTAAAACGCCCCAACTGCTAACTTTTCTTTAGGTCTACAGAGTCTACTCGTGCAGTACTTGATCTGAGATAATCCTGCCATTTGGTTTCTAAAAGGTGGGGAGGAGGAGCCATTTTTCAGGGAGGCTCTCTGACAGTCGTTATCAA
Source organism: Ibidorhyncha struthersii (assembly GCA_013398815.1). Classification (NCBI taxonomy): domain Eukaryota; kingdom Metazoa; phylum Chordata; class Aves; order Charadriiformes; family Charadriidae; genus Ibidorhyncha; species Ibidorhyncha struthersii. The sequence goes on from VZSZ01010037.1 coordinate 370,598, forward strand.
ATGTTCCCTTTGCAGGGTTGGCCAGTGCCATGCCGCTTCTATAAATTTCCAGAAATGCAAGAAGTAGCAACCTTGTAGATTGTCACTGATTTCAAACGGAGCGCATATAGCATCTGAAAAGTTTAAATACATATATAAGAGCACAAATGTTGTATAGACATTTCAGGCCTGTGTATGTTAAAGTCTATTACAGGCATGATTTCAAGAGTGAGGCTTAACGTGTAGTGCTTAATATGGAATTTAGCAGGTTAGTTTTAAACGTCTGCATTGATTCGACAGTAATTAATACAGCCTTTATGCTTGAACTCCAAAGAAGTCTCTCTCACCACAGCGTTGTCCTTGCCCTGTCAGTATCACGAGTTCCTTCCTCCTTTCTTTACCTTCTCTACACAAAATCAAGCAGGTACCTTGAAGCTGCAGGATGCAACTGCCCTGCATTCCACCTCACGCCGCCCAAATGAAGCAAACTGGCACCAATGAGCGCTTTGTTTACCCACGCAGAAAATCAACTTTGAACGGTTTCCAAAACATGCATGTACCAATTATTTCCTTGTGTGTAAGGGAAGGTGAAATATTTACAAAATAAGTTTGAAGTGTACACAAGTGCGCACACGCACGTGTGCACACTCCAACACATAAAAGATGACCTGCTTGTCTCTTTTGTATTAGAAAATGCTTCCATGTATCGATTACGTAATACTAAACAGGGAGTTGCAGGTGAGCAGTTTTTTGAAATTGCCTAATCAGTAAGGACTAAATTGTGCCTTCAGGCTAAATGTTGCAGAAGAGCTCAGGAGTCACAACTGAGGCCAGATTTTGAAGAGAAGCTCGGTTCCCATCTAAGACCTAACATAAGGAACTAGAGTGTCAAAATACATTAGCACTTTTGAAAATCTGATCCATGTGTATCTGCCTAATAGGCTGCTGGCATCTTGAAAAATCTGACCCAAATGTGGATGCTAGGCACTTAAAAGTATAACCCTATGCACTGCTGAAAATTTAATCTTAAAGGCTAATTCTAGCTGTCTAGCCTGTACCACCAGAAGGAGAAAAGGACCTCTGCTCACCATCACAGTGTCTGGTCTCTCTTATTAACTCTCCTAAAAAAACCCACCCAGCACCCTTTCAGTACCAAAGGAGTGAGAATCAAGAAGTATCTTGTGCATTTTAGCATAATAAAGGGCAGATCAACATTGAAGCCAGTAAAGTTACACAATCATCTATCCTGGTAAAAAAATAAGTTTCTTACAATGTATTTAGCTTTCCAGCCACCAAAAGAGTGTACTCGGAACTCTAGGCTATCACCATTAAATAATGTTATCATAATAAAAATTTATTGGTAGAAGCCTATAAATCACTTATTCCACAGGACATCATCTTTATTGCCCATATAGACTGTGGATTATCTTACATCACAACATACTATGTTTAGTTTCTAGTAGTGTCAATTTTTTCATTTTAGTTTATTTAGTTTTATCGTGTTAGTGTTAGAATGCATGATTAAAACATATCTATGGTGACTAGGCATATATGAAATATATATACACACCCATGTGTTTTTGGTTTATTTTGCCAAATGTAAATGGTCTGTTATCTCTTTCATGCAGTTTTGTATAGAGAGTGGTACAGCATAGAAACAAATTTTTAGAAAAGGAAGTTGCCATTATAGTCAGAGTTTTCATGTTGCTTGAACACAGCTTCTTTCTCATATTCCATTTTCATGTCATCAAATAGATGGCACCCACAATTCTTAGAGGAAATAAATAACTGCTACCATTTGCTTAATGATAGCATTAAGCAAATGGTAGCCGATTTAATTAATGGTTTAATTTTTATTTTCTTTTTCTGGTAGTTGGTCTAATAACTGAATAAGTTTGAGATATTCCTCATTTAGTTGTGAAATAGGTTGGTATTATTTCTGTATTAGCAGCCTGAGACTCACAAAGGGCAAGAAGCGAGGCCAGCCCAGTGGCCGGCGGGAGGAGGGAGCCCCGGGTTCCTTACTGCCGGGGCAGGACAGTAAGGGGAGGGGGGACAGTGCTGCGTCTGCCAAGGGCCAGCTCTGTGCTGACAGGCGGATTTTTCTGGGTGGGAAAACAACGGTATGAACCGCTGTGTCACCAATGCAATTGCTAGTCTCATTTACTCATCCTACTTTTCCACAGCACTAAACTAGTGGCTCTCAATGGTAATTATGGCAATTACTTGTATCTCGTAGTGAATAAAAAGGGTTTTGAAGCACTCATTCAACGTTTTCTTTTCTGTGGTATCTTACCTCCCCCCCAGGTCTATCATTGAAATTCTCCTTTTCCAGAGTTGTAGTAGCCTTGTTGAGTCAGTATTCGAACCAGTTTGTAGTATGCAATGTGTTCTGCATTGTGGGAATATTCCTTTATTTATTACTCTGACTACCTATCCCAGTGGAAAGCAAGCCATTTCAGGCATAAAAAATAGGTGGTTTACTGGCCTTTAATTTACCCTATGCCTGTGGTTTTAGTTCACTGCTAATCCAGTTAGCCCCTGAAATAAATGTGTTCTATAAAGTAATTTCTTTTCTTGCTACGTCTTCATTTCCTACTGTGTTTTAAAACCTGGTTTGAGGCTTCGGTTTTCATGTCTCTCCTTAAAAGTAGACCAAAGCAGTGCAATTTGGAATAAGACCTTGTTCACTAAAATCAATCATACAAGCCTTTGGTTTACTTCTTTGGTTTCCACTGCCTATAATCCCTATGGACAAGGAGTTTTTAGTTTATTCCTCTTTCATTTCCAACATACATTCCGATTGAAGTCTCTGTTTTCAATAAAATAATCTGGGTGTCAGACCATTTTTGTCATACTCTTTTGCAAGGGAAAATACTCTCTTTGTGTGTGTGCTTGTCTCTTAGCCTAACTGTGCAGACACTAGCAAATAGTTCTGTTCAGGAAAGACAGGCAAATAGGTGGTCATAATTAAGTATATTTGTTGACCCTACACAGGGAGGACCAAAGAAAGTATCTGAGGCAATTGTAATTCTAGACTGGAAAAGGATGGGCATTCTTGCTGGGTGAGGGACAGTTTCCATGGGTTGCTTCTATTTTAAGCAATGTGTTTTTCAAAATGTCACTGTGTTGTGTTTCTTGTAATAATTATACAGAAACACAATATGGGCAAGCACTTTGCAAAAATGCAAGTTTCCTTGTGTAAATCTGGCATACATTTCAAGCAGGGGAAAAGGGGGTTCTGTAGTTCTGAGAACAGTTCACCCGTCAGTAAACACTGAGGTGGTTTTTGTGGGGTTTTTCGATTGGCAATGCAATCTAGATAATAAATTCCTCTTATTTGAGACATAATCCAGATTAGGATTTTGTTGTCCTTACGTAAAGCAAAAACCATTTTGCCTGCTGTTCTTGCTCTTCATCCCATCCAGTTCTTCCAGGATCCTACAACTTTCTGAACTGATCTGTCTGGTTTGGGTTTGTGAACTGCTCAGCTATATGAAATCACAAACGTCACAGCGATTGCTGTGATTCAAGTACCTGTTGATATTTGCCTCTCTGATATGCTTTATCAGCATCTTAATGTGTCTGTTCACTGCTGCATACTCCCTGCTGCTTGATTCACTGTGATATTTTCTTCCTTTCTGATGCCTGACTTTTCTGACATGAAGAAATGCTTCATTTGGGACCTCTCAGTTTCTACTGCTTCTTAGTGATGTTATATACAAAATACATACATACTGTCTTTTAACTTTCCTCAGAGCAGTATTTTGAGAGGTCTCCTTGCCCTCAGTTCAGGTCCTTTCCAGTGTTTAGCTAGTTTTCACCCTTTCTGGTGCGTTATAAATGGTTCCTGGGTGGCTGGATGTTTGTTTGCTGCATTTGAGATGAAGCTTGTATTTTAAACGATTGTAATCTGAATTTCTGTCCGCACCTTGTGGTGTTTTCCTTGGATGAGCACTCTAGTTTTCTCCCATTTCCACACAATGATACAATCAATTGGCTGATCAGAAGAGGTGCAATTCTATTTTCCCATCCTGTGATGGTGAAACGAAGCATTCGCAAGGCTAAAACGAGATTGTCAAAGCAGAGCTCAATGAGTCGATGTCCTCATTTGTTGATCTCGCACACTGCCATCGCAGCCCTGATCAGTAACAACTTCTCCCCTGTTCTAGACCGAACTCCCGTGTTCTCAGCTGTGCATTGTATCAACAAGTCTTCTGTTTGTATATTGAGCTCTTCAGTTTCACCAGCCTGGGATCCTTTTTTTGCAGGGCATTTGCGATCGAATCCTGCTTGCTTTCAACTGACAACACTTTCAAATTCCCCTCTTTAATTTCATTCTTTATATAAGCACTGACTTTTGAGTTTATTACATCTGGGTATAGGCTTCCTCTGGATATTACCTGTGTAGGATGTAATTGTAAATTATCCAGACTGTCTACAAAGCCACTTAAAAAACCAAGCAAACAAAAAACAACAAAAAAAAAAAAAAAAAAAAAAGAAAAGTGTTTGTCTTGGTTATGGGAAGAACATTCAAAATCTTTGTACCTGACCTATAATTCAATTTCATATTGTCTTTGGAATTATTTCTTTATTTCTGGATTGTCACACAGACCCTGTGTTTCCTTAAATTATAGTGGTTCTTGTTGACATTGCCCTCTCTCACTAGTGTGGTTTGGGTTTATCAGCAATAAGTTAACCTGCTCTGAATTCACATCTGCCAGTCTGTAGTTACTGAAAAGATTTTTCTTTTCTTTTTCCTCCTCTTTTCCCCTTGGCTAGTTCAGTGTTTTCAACCATTTTCCTTATTTTCAAAGGCCTGCGCCTCAGGGATTAAGATCTACATTCGTTTAATATCGAGAATAAAGTGGAAGTTCCAGACTGCAAGGCTAAAACTTGAAGAAGGATCTTTGTCGAGATTAATATTTTCCTGAGCAATCTGCAAGCTGAATCGTGGTCTAATTAAATAGCAGAGATTTAGTGAGTTTGCGTTTAAACATTAGCAGACCTTAGAATGGGGAAAGCTGAAACGAGTTTGAATCTTTTCTGTAAATGGGAAGTTAAATTGTCATAGTAATTTGATTAAATCATTTTTAAATCTTTCAAGCTAAATCACCATTTTAAAGGGACAGTTTGAAGTCTTAATGACTGTTTGGAAGTGCCGCTCTCTCTGCTATTTTTTCTTACCCCATTTCCTGTGACAAATTCTGTTTCCCAAGGCACAGCTTCTTCAACTCTGCTCCACGAACCACTGTTTGGCAGCAGAGTGCTTGCATTAGGCCGGTGCAGAGCCGGCTGGTCACGTTCCTCCCAGCTGCTAAATTGATTTCAAAGACAGCAACAAATACATTAAATGCTTTACTACTATTCCTTTTCCATGTAAGCAATTGCTCTGTTTACTGGAGGGATGGTATACAATCAACCCTGCAAGGAGAGGATAAGATCCCTTGTTTTAAGATGATGTCCACACAGTGGAAGAGTTCGAGACCATGGAGTGTAATAGCCGTATCCAAGGGCAGGTTTTGATTCTTCTTGCGGTTTCTGTGGGTGCTTTCTTCCTCTTTTCCCACAGAAATGTGTAGAGCATATATGTCCCTAATTCTGCAAGCCAAATTGCTATCCAAACTGCAGAGCTAAAGATCTTGGGGAAGTTTCATCTCTCTGCGAAAAATGTATTAGTCTGGACTCCATCCATCTATTTGCAAACTCAAACATGGTTGCAGTTACAAATACTGATACTGGGAAGAATCAGACCAGGGTTAAAAACTGAACATTTATAGTCAGATTCTCGAGAAAGACCTGTCTATTTATGCAGTATGGTGTAAAAAAAATTTCTCAAGAACAGTAAGTCTTTGACTCCCCAGGCATTTTGTTGTTGCTGAAATGCTCCTATTTGGTTCCCCAGCAAATCTGGCCTGGGGTTCTGGAGAAAGGAGGAAAAGATGTATAATTTCTGTACAAACTGTACATGGTTTATGGAAACTTTATTTGGGGTAGCACATCCTGTGTTTGGTAGCACAACAGTGAATATCCAGGGACTTGGTAAAGAGTCAGGGAGCAAAGATGACAGTTTGTTTGGAGTTTGCATTCCAAATTAAGCCTGGTGGTTGGACATTAGGCTTAAGACATCAGTCGCGTTTATATGTGTGTGGTAGCATGTCTGTATTGATTACACCTGTTTGTAGGACACAGAATTCGGGGATTTTCTCTTACTGACACAGAATTATTTAATAGAATTGCCGTATTAGAAAACAATAAAAAATGTGTGGATTTGGGGAATGGTCTCACATTAATTAGAACTAAATTTTGCTAGAGGTAAAATTTCCCTGTCATCATTTTTAAAATGATGTAGCCTTCTTTTTCCCGAAGAAAGATATTTTTGCGTTTCTCTGCTTTCAGCACAGTGCACCTTGATGTGCACTATCACAACCCTGCAGCGTATGTCTTAACTGCGTGCTTCTTAGAGCATGTATTCGCTAAGACTCAGAATTATTAAACATGTAAAATTCCCATAGGACTCCATTATGTGTAATTAACAGATAAACTGTCATCAGAATCAATAAAACGTGCTAAATGATCCAAACTTGTATATAATTAAGTGTCTGTTTTAGGGCGGGAGCTGGAACTTTTATTTTTTTTCTTTTCAATTTGCACATTTGTTTTGACAATAGAAGCTGGAACATTTTTGTTAACCTGTTACTTACTGGTTTGTGTTTTGGTTTACATGTTTGTGTTTGAAAAGAGAGAGGTATTTACTATCTGGCTTAATTATCTGAGGAAATAGTTGCATGTCAGCTTTTAAGAAATGAATCTTAGATGCGTCTTAATTCTCTGAATGTAATTCAGATATTTGAAGCACGTGCAAAATTTGATGTTGTTATCATCAACAGGGTAAAACATAAGGCTCTGTGAAAATACTGATCCAGGGCATCAGGCTGCTTAACACAGGGCTTGGAAACGATGATAGAAATGGGTTCTTCACCATCCAGCTCCTCAGCCGTTACTCTGACTGGGAACAGGAGATTTTCCAAAACCAGACATGCAAGATGCAAAACAGCATTGTACTAACTAGTGTTTTCAAGGATATACTTCAATAATGCCATGTCCCAGCGTCACCCTGAGCTAAGCTTGCACAGTGTAGCCTGTCCCTAGGACTTGTACCCCCCTCACAGTGGTTATACTTTTATATGGTGTTTTATTTTCTTTGTAAGTTGTGTGGACCATCCAAATTTTGGTAGCTGGTAGGGGCTGTTTGGTGGCCTCTTTCACCTGTGACTGTTCTTCCTCACTTGCATTCACCTCCCTTTGGACCACATCAGGGTGGGTTTGGCATTTATGGTGACATAAAAGTCAGAGAATTAGAACTGCTCGTCCGAAGTCATTTCAGCATGGTCCAGTAACTGCACGTTCTCTGGAACATCTTCCCTTTCTGTATCTATGCTGTTGAGAGGTTTATAGTTATTTCAGTTAGATCTTTTCTTTTTATTTCACACTTCCATTGCTTTAATCTTTCCAGGTCATGTAGCAGTTTAGTGTAGTTCCTCACGTGCATTGTGCCTCGGCTTGTCACTCAATACTTACACCACCAAAACATCTCACCTGGAAAGGTACAGGGCAAGGTGCTTACTTCGAGTGATTTAGCAAAAATGCAAAACCTCAACAATAACAAGATAAACCACCCTCTGAGTGGGTGAGAGAGAAGGATTACACCTTGTAGGAGATGTTAGCTTCACAGAGCAAAAGCTGTTCAGGAACATATTAAGTGTTGCCTGTCTGTCTAAATGTGCCCGAGGGAGAAAAAATTTGCTAAACCTATCAGGAAATCACATCAAACACACTTTTCCCTTGTGTCAGTGCAGTGGTCCTAATCCCGCGATTAGTGTCCCTGAGCAGTGGGTAACAACGGTGGCTTCCAAGTCCGCAGCCTTGGAGCCTGACACAGAATTTTACTGAGCGTTTCCATAGTAGGGCAGCCATTCTTGCTTCCCTGATAAAACGCAGGCTTCGATTCATACAGCCCTTTGGCACTGTCATTTCTTCAAAGCAGTTAACTGTAAGCAGCGAGGGTGACCGTTTTACTAGTTTGAGGTGGATGAGGAGAAGGATTGCTTACACGGGAGTTAATTATACTTTTGTAGTTCCACAGCAGTTCCAGATATTTTCCTGAAGGTCACTATAGAAATTAGTGGGTAATTATCTTCCTTCTTGGTGAAAGAGGGTGGACAGAACCAGTGAAAGCGTTGTGCAGCCATAAAGTGATCTGACTTTTGACACACCAAACTGAAACCTCCTGTTGCTCCTTTGTTTTGCAGACTCAATGCACATAGAGGATGTTGAGGCAGTGCAGAAACTTCAGGATGTCTTACATGAGGCTCTGCAGGATTATGAGGCTGGGCAGCACATGGAAGACCCACGTCGTGCAGGCAAGATGTTGATGACTCTCCCGCTTCTGAGGCAAACCTCCACCAAGGCTGTGCAGCATTTCTACAACATCAAACTGGAAGGCAAAGTCCCCATGCACAAACTTTTTTTGGAAATGCTGGAGGCCAAGGTCTGACTAAAGCATCATGGGCTTTCCCATCATGCACGTTTTAAAAAAAAAAAAAAAAAAAAAAAGGGAAAATAAACAGGATAATAATGGCAAAGAAACTTAGTGTTTAATTAAGGAAAAAATGACTGCACTGATATTTAGCAGCAAGACTGTGAAGCAGCTTTCAACTTTTTCTTCTGTGTCTTTCTGATGCAGTTTTTCTTTTCCTTTTCCTTTTCTCTCTTTTCCTTTCTGTTCTTTCCTTTCCTTTTTCCTTTTCTCTTTTTTTCTTTGCTGCTGAACTTTTTAAAAGAGGTCTCTAATTGAAGAGAGATGGAAGCCAGGCCTGCCAAAGGATGGAAATCCATAATATGGATGCCAGTGAACTTATTATGAACCATAATGTCCCCAATGACAAAGGAATCAAAGAGAGAACCACCGTACCTAGCAGTACAGTACAACACGATGAACTGACTGAATGCAGTATTAGATTTCATAGGAGCAGTCTCTAATTAGACGACTAAGCGACGATGCATCGGCTGCTTCTTATCATTGCATTTTCCATCTAGATCAGTTACAGCCATTTGATTCCTTAATTGTTTTTTCAAGTCTTCCAGATATTTCTTAGGTTAGCTACAATGTAACTTTTTCAGGGAATAGTTTAAGCTTTATTCATTCATGCAATACTAAAGAGAAAGAAATACTGCATTTTTGTGCTGGCTTGAACAATGATGAACAATAATGAAGGACAAATGAATCCTGAAGGAAGATTTTTTTAAATGTTTTGTTTCTTCTTACTAACGGAGATTTTTTTGTACCAGCTTTACCAGTTTTCAGCCATTTATTAATGTGGGAATTTATCTTACTAAAGCAATAGTTGAAGGGAAGGTGCATATTATCACGGATGCAATTTATGTTGTGTGCCAGTCTGGTCCAAAACATCCAGTTTCTTAACATGAGCTCCAGTTTATAACTAAATGTTCACTGACTCAAAGGATTAGATTACACCTACAGTATATCCGAGTAGTCTAACATATAAATACTCCATGTCGAATACCAATCTGTAACGGTGTTAGGAGACAGCGACTGTACAAAGGTATAGTTGCTACGTGATTTCTAACTGCTTCAGTTGCAAATGAACGAGATACTGCCTGTTTGCAAAATTATAACCTCACACGCAGAAAAACCCTATGAACCAATAGTAGCTTAGAGGCAATAAGGCAAATGCCGACGTTTGCAAAATTAAGAAATCAGAGTAGTAGACTTCTGACCAAATTGAAGAATTTAACACTTCTATACCTTATTTATTGATTTAGATTTTCTTTTGTAAATGGCAATCTTTAACAAGTAGCTAAACCAGTATACGTGCTTTTCAACCAGTATTGTCACAGCATGAAAGTCAGTCAGTTTCAAGACTGTTACGAGGTGTAATCTAATGTATAAACCGATTAGATGCCCCCAGAAAACTACAGTCGCTAAATAACCAATAAACAATAACCTCCATCAAATGCTATACCAATGTACCAGTGTTAGTAGCTGCTCCCTGTACTATGTGAACATCCTTATTCTATGTACACAGATGTAATTAAAATTGTAATCCTAACAAACAAAAGAAATGTAGTTCAGCTTTTCAATGTTTCATGTTTGCTGTGCTTTTCTGAATTTTTATGTTGCATTCAAAGACTGTTGTCTTGTTCTTCTTGTGGTGTTTGGATTCTTGTGGTGTGTGCTTATAGACACAGGGTAGAATTAGAGACAATATTGGATGTACAATTCCTCAGGAGATTACAGTAGTATATTCTATTCCTTACCGGTAATAAGGTTCTTCCTAGTAATAATTAAGAGATCGAAACTCCAAACAAATACTCGTTATGAACAGATACACATTGAAATCATAATATTTTCAAAACAAGGGATAATTTCTGTAACAGTTTATTATAGAATACCAATGTATAGCTTAGAAATAAAACTTTGAATATTTCAAGATTATAGATAAGTCTAATTTTTAAACGCTGTAAATATAGCTTTGATTCAATCATCTCTCAGATGTTGTTATTAACTCGCTCTGTGTTGTTGCAAAACTTTTTTGGTGCGGAAAAGTTTCCAAAACTATTGCTACGTTGTGTGCTTTAAACAAAATAACAATGGGCTGATGCTCCATCGGCCTCGTGCTAGGAAAAAAAACTGTGTATCTATCATTAGCTATATGGGACTATATTGTAGATTGTGTTTTCTCAGTAGAGAAGTGACTGTAGTGTGATTCTAGGTAAATCATCATTAGCAATTCATTCAGATGGTCAATAACTTGAAATTTATAGCTGTGATAGGAGTTCAGAAATTGGCACATCCCTTTTGAAAAACGTCAAAAAAAAAAATACAACTCCTGGGAAAAAGGTGCTGATTCTATAAGATTATTTATATATGTAAGAGTGCAAAAAAAAGTTTATTTTCCAGAAAGTTTGTGCAGGGTTTAAGTTGCTACTGTTCAAGTACACTATATATATATAAATATATAATATAAATATTGTTTTTGCTGTATCACATTAAAGAACTTGGGCTTCAGGGTCAAAAGCCAATCGACTAGAAGTATATGAAAACACACAAAAAATGGAGATGTGTTAAAGGCACACGGTGCAAACTTTAGTTTTCATTTTCCGTAATGTTTTGGAGCTGCAAAAGAACAAGTATCTCAAGACTGTAAAAGCATTACCTGAAACATAGCTAAAAGAACTGCACGGGCTTTATAATGTTGTTCATCTTAAACCTTGCTGGAGAAGAGTTCTTTCAAGACCACTTACTTAATGTGAAGTGTTGGGAAAATTTCAAAGGGTGTATGTTTTAGCCATAACGATTTAATTTCTATTTTTGCTTCATTTTTTAATTTTTTCTTATTTAAAGCAATATGATTGTGTAACTCCCAGAAGTTACACATTTGTTTCAATCAGATCAGATTGTTGTATTTATTCCACTATTTTGCATTTAAATGATAACGTAAAAAGATATAAAAAATTAAAACTGCTATTTTTCTTATAGAAGAGAAAATGGGTGTTGGTGATTGTATTTTAATTATTTAAGCGTCTCTGTTTACCTGCCTAGGAAAACATTTTATGGCAGTCTTATCGTGCAAAGATCGCAAAAGGACAAAAAAAATTAAACTGCTTATAATAATCCAGGAGTTGCATAATAGCCAGTAGTTAAAAACAAAACAAAACAACAAATAAAAACAAACATGTCTATAGCTGTAGATGGGCTTCACATCTGTATAGCAATCAACTGTATATTTTTGTGATGTGTATCATACCGTGTGCTCCAACCAATGTCCATTTGTGTAAATGTATTTATTTTATATTGTATATATTGTTAAATGCAAAAAGGAGATATGATTCTGTAACTCCAATCAGTTCAGATGTGTAACTCAAATTATTATGCCTTTCAGGATGATGGTAGAGCAATATTAAACAAGCTTCCACTTTTGATTGCTTTTATTTTATTTTTTGTGTTGTGGGGCTTTTTTGGTTTTATTTTCTTTTTCAGAGGAGGAAACGGAGCAATTAGCCTTACCTTTTGTTACTTCCATTCAAAGCGGAGCCAGCGTTACCCCTTCTCCCTTAAAGTACAATATGAGTGTAAATAAATGCTATATAAAGCCTTGTCAGAATGAATTCCAGTGTGGTACAAGACATTTTGCATACTCTTAAATATGCAAAATGTCTCATAGCACATTAGAATTCAGGCTGGCAGGCCTTTATATAGCACTTATTTAATCTTAAAGCATCTTCACATCAACCTGCATTACTCAAAATCATTGCCTCTCTGTCAATGTCATAAAAGAAAACTTTCCCACTATTTTAAGATCACATTAATATCATCTAGAAGTACTTACTTGCTTTCTCCATCAACAACCGAGTTTATCATTCATCTCCTACTGCAGGAAACTCCTTTTATGTGTTTTGGGTAAAAACAGAAATAAAATTAAAAATCTGTATTATCTGATCCAGCTTTTCTGCATGGAAGCAAATAGCCACTGGAGCAATAATATAGATTGGTGTTAATGAAGAGCACCGATAAGTCGTCAAGATCCAGAGGGGTTAAATGGCACGACTGCAAACCGGCAGTAAGTGGCGTCTCAGCCTTTTACCTCTGAAAGGCTGCAGCCCCCCCGTCGCTCGGGGTCAGCCCCTCTTTCCCGTGGACCCTTCTGGAACCATCACAGAAGTGCTAATGTGTGCTTTTCTTGCTTTTTAGCCTATCTTGATAGTATTTTGTCGTTGTGTGTGCCAACGTATTTCTCACCTTCGCTGCTGGCCGCTCTCTGGAGATTCTGGCTGATGGCGCAAAGGCTACTGAACAGAACGGTGATGCTCAGGGACGGGAATTGTTTCAGCCAAGGTACCGGGGCAGCACCAGGGGCTCCCTGCCTCGCACTCTTTCAGTAGCAATATGCCTTGAAACGGGGAGGGCACCTCTTCCCTGCTACCAGTACCTTCTGTGTTTTTACTGCCCTAGGAAATAGGGCGGGGGGGTGAGTAACAATAGAAGGATGAATCCTGCGTGGTCTCTTCAAAGGAGGTCAAGACTGGTTTGGTAGTGTTGGCGCTGCTGTGCACACAGGCATACATACATACACACGTACGTACTCGTGCACAGAGCTGGGGTTTCCCCGTTTTAGTGGTCTGCTTTTGAATTATTGCAAAGTACCTCTTCAAAGGAAAATGTAATACTGCTGTATGACTTAGAAGTGAAACACGTAGTGTTACAAAGTTTTCACGCACAGAGGAAAAAAATCCAGTTGCCAACAGCGGCGCTCCGTTTTCCTCAACAATATGATTATGTCTACTCACTGGTTAAAAGTTTTCACATGCAATTAAAAAATTATAATTAATATTTCTGTACCACTTTCCACGATAGGATCACAAAGCACCATACAATCATAGACTTAGCATAACAGATGAGAAAATACAGGGAACACTGAGATGTAGCCATTCTGAGGGATGCAACTCCGCAGACTTGTTCTGTTTTTTCGCTTTTTGTCTTCTCCCTACGCTGTCTCTGCAGTAGAGCCAGGACAGGAACAGAAATCCATCAGAAACGTTTCGGTAGGCAGAAATGTTTCAGTAGGTATCTGTGGGGCATTTGGCTAAGAGCACAAGCTCTCTAAACTATGGAAATAGCTACTTAATCTGTAAAGAAAATTAAAAAAGGGCTTGGGGCGGTGGCGTTCGTAGCCTGACCAACACATCCTGCTACAGCTGTCAACTGCTGCAGCCCTAACCTGTGGCTGCAGCAACGCCACTTAGCTAAAGTGAGGGGATGGCAAACCAACAGTCTTCCCATTGTGGATATGGCTTTGCTCGGCGAAACTAGATTTGGACTTACATGGTTTACATCGCCTTTCTACACCCCGCCACCCC
>VZSZ01010037.1:384531-411452 GCA_013398815.1 Ibidorhyncha struthersii
CTACCCCTACCAGCGCCCCAGCCTGGCCGTGGGGAGCGCCCCGCTCCTCCCACGCTGTCACACTGGCACCTGTGCCTGCTCACAAGCTGGCCGATGCTGTCAGTATTGATACAAAAGGAAAAATGCGCCGCTTGCCGAGCTGACTACTAAATGGCATGGCATTTCTGATGGGCTCTGAGTTTTCTTTGGAGCTTTGCATCCAAGTAATCACCTAACTTGATGTCATTTGGGCTTTTTGTTTGGTTGGCTGTTGGGTTTTTTTTGACCTAATGAGTTCACAGTGTGAAGAGGTCTGGCAAACACCAATACAAGTAGTCTGGTGTGGTCCCTCCCGCTGATCCTTTCTTAGAGAAAGAAATGGTATGAACGCCATGAACGCTGTGCACCAGTCAGCGCTATTGCCCAGGCAGTTATGAGTGCTTCTTACCTCAGAACACCAATGCTGCTGAAATACCAATAGGGGTTAAATATGTAAAAAAAAAAACAAAACACCAAACTGCCAAAACCAGAACAAAAGAAAGATGGATTCTGAAAAAGAACAGAGATAGAAATATTGTCCGTAGTGGGACAAGCCCCTATGCTGTACATCTTTAAGTGTCCTCCTGCAGCATCACCTGGTAATACCCTACTGGGAAAAAACCCAACTCTAAGCACAAAAACACCTGAGATTTTTTTTTTGTGTACAGGCTTTTGCAGCAGAAAACATCTCTTATTTTTTTAACATTACCTGTCCTGGCTAAACTCAAGAATGGGACAGCTCCTGTTTTCTGTTTTTTTTTTTTTTCTACAGCCTTTGTTTGTTTTCCTTAACAGTTTTTTTTTACTTGCACCTTTCTTTTACTTTGCATTTCATCTCTCTTGTGTAATGTAGGTCTCTGATTTCACATGGCACTTTGCTAATTACTATATCCTTCGTTATGCAGCCTGCCTGCTGTAGCTGCATCACACGGCGTGTGTTTTTCCTGTCTGATAGGATGCTGATTCTGTGTGTTTAGGTTGTCTCTAACATATAGATCATAAACTTCCTCCTTGTGGTTGCTATTAAAGAAGAAAAAAAAAAAGTAACCATAGAAAAGAATATGGGTGCATTTATTTGCTTTTAACATTTTTATTCGCAAGTGTTCAAAAGTGTTCGTGTTGCCATATCCCAGCCATGCTAATCGTTAGTACTTTGTACGGTTAAAGGCCGCTCTTTCTTAGCGTTCGGATTCCCAAGCCTGGCTCCTTCCAATCTCCGTTAATATAAAAAAGCAAGTGGCGGTAGATTGATTACACGCAGGCTCCTATTATTAAGCAGAACAGAAAAGAAAGGAATTTCAAAATATAATCCTCCGTTCCCAGGAGTATTTGTCTTGTTCTCCATGAAGTTAAAGGTCTGAAATAATGTGCCCATCAGGAGCTCAATGTTGCATGTCCATGCCAGTTGGTCCAAGGGCTTGTTATGATGGTAATGACCTGCTGAAACGTGAGCTTTGATGGCAACAATACAATTGCTACCAGCTCACCCGCTGGGAGAAATATTTTATTATTGTCAAATGCCCTCCGCAGAGATTTGTTTTGCCTGTTCCTGTTTAAATTAAATTCAGAGCAGAACTGCATTATTATTTCTCCAGAGTATATTTGAAATAAACAACTAGTCTCCAAATTTAGGATTCCTGGTTAGTTTAAATTTTCTTATTAGCAGAAAAATTACAATAGGTGACAACATAGCTGCAGGAATATTATTACGGCAGCCATACAAGAGATTTACACACTGAGAGCATGGCCTAAAAGCACAAGAACTCCCTTCTACTTTACAAATGCCAGCCAAATTAATAATTAACTGTGCCATAAATTCTCCAGCCTTCAAGAATGATGTCAATGCGCTTCTGTGTCACACTAGAGGAATTTTGTCATAAGACTAAGTGGTGTTCTTTATAAAGAGCGTTACTCATATGTAGAAAGTGGCCCAAGAAAACAGCCCTTGCCACTCCATATTACAGCAGCTCAGCGAACGAGTGACAGCAGGACTTCAGAGTCATTTACTGCTGCTTTCTCAAGGCAAACCTCTCTCCTTACGCCTGTGGAACAGAGCAAATTTTGTTCCACATTAAACGGGCCAGATTATCTCTTCCACAAGCTAAAGAGACAACACTAAATCCCAGCTCATGTAATTTCCTTCAAAATTGTTCTGCTCAGGCTGGGTGTTCCCAGGAGCGCCACCAGCAGAATTATCCAGTGATTCAGCTGTACTTAAATTGGCAGATGTCGGAGATTTAAGACAGTCCTGAAGCCTTAACACAAATCCTCTACTTCTGTACTATCTCGTGGCCTCTCCTCGCTCGTCAGCCGATGCCACCATTGCTGCCCGCTGCCGAGCAGCCGGTCCTGTGGACCGACAAGCCACTGGGCAGTGCCCTGGTTGCCTTCTTCAATCCAGCCCCCCAGAGGCGGGAGTGGGGCAGACGATGTGCTGCGGGTTTGCATCTCTGTCTCCCTACAAACAAGCTCTAACCCCGCATTTCTCACTCATGGCGCTCGAGACGGGGAGCGGGCTGGCCTGGTTGTCCTCTTGCTGGTTTGCCTTTTTCCCTGTCCCCTGAGTGCTCACACCAGTGAAAAGCTGCTCCATCTCAAGACTGGGTGGTGACTTTTGTACCCTACTTTGATGAAAGATGCTTTACCAACAGAGGTACTTGAGTAGCATCTTAGCACAGGCAAGGCGCTACCCAAGAGCTAATGGTGCGAGGGCAGGTTATCTGCCCCACATCAAAATGTCAGATGTCTATTAGAGGTGCCACCACACTCCTGAAGAGGGAGAAACATTTAGCAGGGAGGCGAGGACTGGCGGGTACCCTTTCCCTGCAGTGATCCCCCCTCGACTGCCTTTCCCAGCCACTGCCACAAGCTGCCAGCCACTTACACCGGCCGTGGGCCGACTGGCAGCGAGCGGGGGCTGCTGTGGCCATAAGCCATGAGCCAGCGTGGCTGAGGATGGCAGTCTTTACAGGCTCTCCTCGCAGGCAACACAGGCAAGGTTTGCAAACTGTGGCCATTAGCCTGGCTGGGCGCTGGGCAGCCTGCCGCAGTAGCCCCACGGCACGCTTTTTAGAGAGAGAATTAGAGGGCGAATGGCAAGTGAAAGGGGTTAAAAGAAAAAAATATTTTTAAATCGCAAGTGCTTTACAAATTGCACTCCTAACACTCTCCAGTTCAATCTACCGTGCTCTATCTAATTTCACAGCTTCATTGGGAATGTCCACACAGTGAGGGACTGACAGTAAAAGGAAGTCAATAAGGGCACAATTCTCATACCGGGCTGCGAAGAAGTCGCAGAAGCGCCAGTATTACTGGCTAAGTTGGGGTTAATGGGGGTCTACAGGGCTCCTCAATGGTGCTGAGTGGAAAAACTCTGTAACATTCTCAGTAGTTTCTTTCTTCACTGCTAACCCGATTTAAATTTGAAAAAAAAACCCAACAAACTGGGTCTGAATCCCAGTGAGTATCTCTATATGTTGACACAGAAGTGCTTTGGTCTTCCCTAGAGCCTGCACGCTTACTGCCCCACAGACTTGCTGGGTACCCAGGTCCCTCTCCTTACCCACAGCTGCACCTTCACTGAATATTTTGCCCTTTCCTATGTAACAAAAACATCTTAATGAACCAGATGTCTACAGCCCGTTGAGGCTGAGCTGTACAGCCTAGTGGCAGGCATAGAGTAACCTCCTTCAGCAGGGGCTGGATCCCAGATCATGCCCACTGTTTCCACCTCAGTTAATTTGCGGCAGGTTGTTCCCACTCTGCTCTGAAACCTCAGTGTAATCATACAGCAGTTTTCTGTGATCACAAAAGAGGTGATAAGAAAGAAAATCCACCCCCCCACACCCCCCCCCCGCCTTTTCACTTCTCCTTCTTCCCCTCCAGCCTCCTCCTGCTCGTCCTCTCTGCAGGACCAGCACTGTGTTACCAATACTGGCACGAAACGCTGGATTTAAGGTGGGGGGACAAATGATAATTTCCTTGCAGAAAGGGTGCTTTCCCCAGCCTGTTGCCCAGCTCTTGGCTCACGGCTCTGTGCTCAGAGCCCCAGCCCACACCAATGTTTTCATCTGAAAGAAGTACCTACAGTAGCTGCGTAAAGTTCGTAGGAGTGTAATTAGTGGACAATACAGATGCTCTAATCTCAGGCTTGAGACTGGGCATTACAATCCAGAGCAGCCTCTCTAGAAATGCAGAAAGCAGTCCTGCTTGTTAATAAAGAAAAAGGCAGGGGGTCTGATACAACCTGATTCTCGTATTATGGAAAAATCTACAGGCTGCATTACCAAATTCTCCCTCCCTTCCCTGGGAAAGGAAAAAAAAAAAAAAACACCGAAGAAAAAAAGAACACTGTGACGTAGTCTGACCAGACACATATTTTTAGCATTTCTGTCTGGCTGTCGCTGCAGTCTTCATGTGACTTGGGTGCCATCAGCTTTCTCTGAAAAGGCTCTTTCCTGAAAAGGGTGGCACTGTCCCATCTCCCCCTGCTGTGCCGTTGTGGTTTAGAGACACTTCCAGTTTTTCCCCATTCCCAGGTGACTGGTTCGGTGTGAGCCTACCCTGGCGGTCATATATTGCTCCAGAAGATTAAGATCAGCCATATTCTGGAGCATCCCGCGTTGGCTCCTTTTCTCTGCTCAAGGTAGTGTCAAGAGCTGCAGCACGAGCCTTGTACAAGAGTGGCGGCTTCTGCGGAGTTCAAATCTGCCGAGTGCAACATGCACAGCTTACAGCAGCAACAGCAACCTGCCCGTGAGTGCTTGCTAATGAGTAGCAATGGGGCGAAGCAATGCAAATCCATATTAACAAGTTTCTGTCTTGCTCTAGTTTGGTTATGTGAATTTGGACATCCAGTTACTGGCTTTTTTCCATCTATAGGGTGGAGATCAGCTCCAACATCCCACTAATACTGTGGGAAATTATGAGTCAGTCCATGTATGTAGGCAAGGACTGATATCTATGTATTCCATTCCTTAGAGATGGATTAAATAAACTGTTGCAGGAGGGAATAGGTCACTTCTTGCGGCCAATTCCGCATGTTGTAAAGCAACGACGACAGCACCGTGCTGGTTTTGCTTTGCATCTCAGATTGGAGTAAAAAGAACAAGTTCTTTAATTTCTTTCCATGACTCTTCGTCCTCTCTCATTTATATCTTATCCTCTGACTACAGCAACAAAAAAAATTTGTCTTTGATATATTTGAGATTGTGGTAGGTGATGGATTTCAGGCAAATTGTTAAGATGGGCTTTGATAATGCTGTAAGGTGTAAACGTGCCTATACTTGCAATATATGAGGTTTTACATAGTTCCTACATTGATTCCTTTGCTCCTTTGTCACCTCGACACAGAGACCCACTCACAAGGTGACCATGACAAAAGTGTACAATGGAGGGGGGGATCCATTCCCCCTCCTTCCCTTGCTCTTTTACATTGACCAAATGTCTTTCTAAATGACTTGCTGAGCCAGGCTATTCTTATATCTTACATATAAATGGACTCTGTCTTACAACCAGAAGATTCAGGGGAAAAAAAGTTTCAGCTCCCAATGTGAAAAGATTGTCAGTCACTTTACACTACAAAACCTTTTCACAAGAGCAGCATAACAAAAGGACCCGCAAGCCTATCCGCAACGTGGTTTATAGCTCCAAGAAAAACAAGAGAGTCTAAGAAGTCCTTTTAGGACTGCGCCACTCCTTTATAGACTTACAATAGAACCAGTTGGGGAGAGGAAGGTGATATTAAATATGAAGAAAAGCTAACTTGTCTCCCTACTTCCATTTACTTACTGGTATTTTTTTATGGGGAGAACATCTGGTAGTTGATCATGCCTGATTCATGGGAAATGTATCACATTTGGATCGCATTGGGTCACACTGCAGTGAATGCAACGGTACATGGTAACCAAAACCCTACAACAGGTCGCTTTGAGGCTTTTATTCCTCTTTGTTTACTCCATCAGTGTCTCAAAGCATGTGGCAGAAGTTATGTGACTCCATACCTCCGAAGCACAACACACTCCTTGGACCCGAAGCAGTTTAAAAGCGCCATTCATGAAGTCAAATGATCTTAACAGATGTTCCAACTTAAAGATAAATTATTTGCATTTGGCACTGCGGCCCAGCTAAATTGCACTCTTTCAGTAGACTTCATTTTGGCAAAGCAATGAGTATCAGAAAGGACTTACCAAATGCACAAAAAAATCTATTAAAAATGTACAGGCCATGCCAACAGCAAGGGGGGTCTGGAGCAGAGGTTGGTTAATATAAACAGATTTACAGTGGCCAGAAGGAGTAGCAAACAGTAGTCATCACGCATGCCCATGGATTTGGAAGAATCTGAAGATGAAAAGGTCATGTCCATGTTAGAACAGGGAAGAAAAATCTGCAGAGAGGAAAAGAGACCTATGAACGAAAGAAAATGCAGCTGGGGGAGAAAGCGAGCCAAATGTGGGCATCAAGAAAGAATATATGAAGGAATGGAGTACTCATCAGTGAAGAAGACAGACTCCAGTTTGCCTTTGTGTTATGTCTGTTTTATAACAGCCCGCTCCCCTCAGAGTCAATAGAGTTATATTCATTTATTATTATTATTACTTTTAAGTCAGTGCAGAATATGAAATGGGCCCACAAGGCTCTGGAGGTGGCAGGCAGATATTGGGATAAAGCGGTATCTTAACAGGAAAATCAGAACATTGCTCTTTCCTTTTGCCATAGAGTGTGATAGGTCTACCCTAGGTTTTGTTTAAGCTGCAGGATAACGCAGGGGGTGTGGAGAGCCCTACTGCCCTGGCCCCATTCGCCCCTTTGGCACTGCCCTGACCAAAGCAGGCTCTGAGCTGGGGTCCCCTCTGGAGCTGATGGGGCTGTTCTGGTCTTTGCTTACACCTGTACCCAGCACAAGGCTTCCAGGTGCTTTAGCCTAATTTGCTCTCAGCTGGCATGAGTTTAAGAGATGCCTTGGGACAATTAAGCCTGAGGAACAGGGAGGGTCCTAAGCCTTCTGTATTTAAGGCAGAAAGAGACAAATTGATGTTTTGCTAGATTGGGTCAGATGGGGTTTACAGCTTGGATACAAGATCAAGTCTGGGGTGAAATAGTTTTTTCCTTTGCCCTGCCTTGCCAGCTGCTCTCCGAGAGGTATATTGGCATTAGCAGAAGCTACTTCAAATATGTCAGGTTGGTGGTTTGTTTTAACTGTGATTAAAAGCCTGGGCATCCTGAAGCCTGTGTGGATTATCACTGTTTGGACTGAGTGGGTGATGAAGCACTTCATCAGCATGTACAATGAAAACGCTTCTGATCTGAAGGCATTAGAAACTGAAGTATGGCATGGAAGGTATAATATATTAAGAAGGAAAAGGTGGGATGGGTACAAATAACAGTGAGAGGATCCTGATCAGGTCACTATGTACCAAGTGCTTAATCAGGTGTGAGGGCTTTCCTATAAGCTGAGAGCAATTAAGTTTCATCCCGGTCAGCCTGCAAACTGTTCTGTGCGCTTTGGCAGCTGAAGTTGAACTATGTGAAAGCAAGCTGAATATCTGTGTTCTGTCTTCTGTATGAGCAGCTATTTTTGGAAGCTAATTACCCCTGTTTAGGGAGTTGGGTTAATATATATTTGTGGGGCACAGGATTAGAAAGCAGAAGGCCTCAGCTTGTTGGAAATCAATTTTAATATCCCTATGGCTCTGGTAGCATAAGTGTCAATATACCATATACATGTCTCACAGAGGCTTCTCTTACAATTAAGCCACTTGATTTACTGCAGGCATGATGCTTGGACTGAAAGAGCGAGGCAGGAGTTTTATTTTCAGGGAAAAGGGAAGAACCAACGCTACCGTTCATAAAATCCTCCTACATGTAACTGCTTATTTCTCTTATCGCAAGAATTCTTACCAAATTGTAAGTATATATTTGTGTCTGAAAGATGATCATTTGGGAGGGAGAATATCTTTCCCAGTTTGGACCTTTCTCTGCGTTTTACACTTGCAGTGTTGTTGCAGTGCAAAGCTTGCTCCTTTCTCTTCTGAACCCTTAGAACATCAGCCCTCAAACTGAAGGGATGAATCTTTGTACTGGGATGAGGCATGTATCTTGAGGTGGACAAAGAGACCTTAAAAATAAGAGGGGGGAATCTACCTTCACATCGTTTTTTTTTATTTTTTCTTTTTTTTTTTTTTTCAAAAAGTTCCCTCTTATTTGCCAAGCATACGGGAAAGATAAAATTGCTGTGCTTTATCCCATGGACCAAAATTTGTCTTGGATTAAAGTACGTGCTGCCCACAGATCAGTAGTGTGCAACACCTCCTCTATCTCTCTTAAACCCTGAGTAAGGACAAACTTCTCTACCCAATAGCAACCAGAAAACAAACTATTTCATGTTATGAAGGAAGAGCACAACACTTACAGCTCCCTCTAAGGAGAGCCCATGGTCACTCACTGTAGAGACACCTGTGTGAGTGGGGACAATGTGCTCACTGAGCAGCCTTGACCAGAAGAGCTGGGCTATCAAGGGTGGATGTTCCTCATGCTACAAGTCCTTCATGCCCTTTTTGTGGAGGGGAATTCTGTCTATGGGAAGGTGAGCTGCTGGGACAGAATAATTGCATTTAACAGGTTAAGCTGGGCAGAACTGGTGTTGCTAGGGCCTAAATTGTATTTATTTTTCGGAGGGCAGAAGAGGGAAGGCAGGGAAGTGAAAGGGAGAAGAGGAAAAGACTGTGTGTGTCTCCAAGGAGCTGTGTGAAGCCAGGTTATGGGAGCTGTGTGTGTTTATGGATGGGTGGAGGGGGTCCGGCTGTTGCCGAAGACAAGCACAGTTTCATCTGAAAAGCTCACTACTTGCTGCTGTCGAACAGGAACCGTGGTGAGAGTAAAGGCACCGATATCGGGTGCTCCCATGGCTAATTCTACCTGCTGGAATGGCTGTGGCCCAAGGAAAAGGAGGAAGGGAAACCCACGCACAGGCAGGGCACTCGAGCCTTCAGGCAGTGGCAGGCAGGAATTCCGCCACTTTGTCGCATCATTTTGTGGGGCCAACGCTTCACCCTCGGTCTCCTAGGCATCGTGGTCAGTGTCCTTTCCTTCAGCCTCTGGCTTTCTCTGAAGACTGCAACATGGGTATTCATTCTTTTTATAATTTCTTCTAAACAGATCCGCACTAGCTCCTGCTCAGAATACAGGATTTTCTTAACAAGCACATATGCCATTTTAACACTGGCTAAATGAGGAAAAATGTTGTGCAAAACATCTTCTGGTTTGATTTTTATAAATATATTAACCAGAAGTAATTTTGAAGTAGTCTTAGCAAACAAACCAAACTAGGTAGAACTAATCTGTGCAGATTAATTTTGTTCTCTAGCCCCTGTCTATGGGGCAGCAATCTCACCATGCTTATTGATTATCAGACAAGACTACTAATCCCCTTAAGGTCATTAAGTGTACTTAATTAAAGAGCAGTTAGCAAGCTTCTCTTTACCAAGTTAATAGTGGCTGTTAAAAGTGATTTGTACATTACCAATATGGTAGCCATTAATCTAAAAGTCAATTTGTCATTTATATTTTCCCAAACAAATGCATTCAGTGGGCTGCAAAGGCGGCTAGAAAGCATTCGGCATCTGTTCTTGCAGTTTGCGTAGGGAAGAATCTCTGCTTTCTTAAACTATAAGGCTTAGGCTATAGCAATCTCCACCTATTCTCTTCTATAACCCACTGTCCTGTTCCATCCTGAATTGCCAGGGAGAGGAGATGAAGATAAAAATCTTGGGAATATTCGTTCTGAAAAGTTTCATGGAAAGTATCAGCCAGATGGAGAAGCTCAAAATAATGCCTTCTCTGACAAAGTCTGAAGATCAGTGTTAATTTCTTTGGCTTTTTGACTGGCAGTTGGTGCACGAGAAGTTTCAGAGAAACTTCTCATTAAAGTCAGGGAAAAAGGCTCAAGGTACGGTCAGGGTGACTTAAAAGATATGGAAGGGGAAACCAGGGATATTGATGAGAAAGGAGGGCAGGGGAATGCAGTTCTATAGAAATCTGGATTTCATCGTTCTGTGAATATCAGAATTTTTTCATTACGCTATGCAAACATGAATACATCTAAGTTTTAATATGACATATTTCAAGATTAAATATATAATGAAATACATAATGTTTTCTGGTTCTTATTGCATACATAATTTGCTTTGTGAGATAGATGTATATAGGTTGAATCTTCAATGTAGATGTTGTTTCACTAGAAGGAGCACATTGCTACTATTAAAGCAAAAATTCTTTAGCAAAATACCGTGTGTCTGTCATGTACCCTGTTCTACAGACTTAAACACGTAATTTAAGACCAAAAGCAAATGTACCTAGAAAACGATGAACCTCAGCTGAGCTCCTTCTAGAGGGCAGAGGACAGGGGCATAGGGGTGGCAGTCAGGTATGACAGTACAGCTGCTGCTGAGCGTACCCAGCCCAGCTCTGCCAGCAGGTACCCCTCACCGGTGCTTAGGGGTGCTCTTCCTTCAGGGAATCGCCAGCCCTGTTTGAGCTGAGCAGGTAGCTTTCCAAGAGTGGAAATTTAAGTTCAGGGGAATGGAGAAAATCTCAAGGCAGAGGACTCACCTGTGGAGTGTTTTAGACTTGGGAAACTTGCAAGGATAAAATGTCAGTCACAGAAGTATTGTTTTAACCCATAGTTAAGGCTCATTTATTTGCCTCCAATATTTTATTTTTCTGCTGTATCTGAGATATATATGTATATAAATCTTTTACAAAGATAGACCCGGTGTTGTAACTTTCTTTTCCCATTAAAAAATGGATTCTATACCTGCCAATGGGATAAAATTCTCATTTTGATCTCTAGATGCAAATATATCCATAAGCCAGGATAAAACATTATCTGTCCTGATCACACAGCCAGTGTCATTCTGGGATAACACCTGCATTTGAGAACTTCTTTATAATATATTATTTTTGCTTTACTAATCAAGACTGTTTAGAAAGTTAGCAGGCACCTTGACTTATGGTGAAGGTCTGTCTTTGGCAGAAGTACTGATTGAAATCTTTTGCCTGCTCTGGTATGTCAGCAGAGCTTTCTGTGATGATGCTGGAAACAAGACTAGGGAACTGATCTTGCTTAGTAAAAAAAAAAAAAAAAAAAAAAACANCCCCAAAATGTGGCAAAAAAAAAAAAAAATCTGCTTTAAGTGAATCAGTTCTTCAATTCAGTTCAAGGTTTGGCTGCATAAAAAGCTAAAAAAATGAAAGATGGAAACAAAATTAAAGAGGGGAGAAAACTGTGGTGGAAGGGAGGAAGTGTGATTTCTTTCATGCTGGTACTATTGCTGAGGAACGTGTACAGGAAATGTTCAGGCAAGGTAGAACAAATTATGTGAAGTAGTGCAGTGTCCACCTGGGAACAGAAACTCGTTACCTGTGTTTAATACAAGCTCAAGAGCATAAGTTAGAATTATTTTTTTTAATTCTTAAGGTCAAGCACATTAGAAAACTATGTAATTATTATTTGTGTATAACAAAATAAAGAGAATGCCTTTTAGCTATGAGGCTTTTTCAGGTTTTATCAAAAGACAAGGTTAACTCTACGTGACTAAGGCCCAAACCAGCAGTGTTCCTGAAAAATCCGCTGGTTCCCACTAGGGTGCCAAGCAGAGGTTTTTCACAGCAACAGGCAGGGGCAGCAACAGGCTTGGGGCTCAGCTGGAGCACCTGTGCAGTCATCTTAATTTTGAAAATGTATACACTGTTAAATGACAAAGCTCCCTCCCCCCGAATACATTTAATTTGGAAATTTCCAAGCAGCTTATCTGCTAACAATCTTTTAATATTCTATTTATTTATTTAATATTGTTGCTTGGGCCGCTCATATAATCAGATAAAGGTCATTAAACCAAATTTATGATTAAATAGGATAAAACTATTTATTCTTTTTACTCAGCCTATTAATGTTATAGCTTATGCTGACTAGATGTCGATATTTCAAATGAAGTTACTACATTTTTCAAATATCATAATTATATGAAAATGCTATATTATCTCATTGTGAGGATTACTTTCCACTACCTTATCTGCCATAATGTCTGCACATATTGGCCTTCAGATTTCCTCGTGCCACTGGCTGCTAACTGCAGACATTTCTCTAAGTCTCCCATCTGGTAGCTGCATTAACCTCCATGTAGCTTTATTTTGTTATTTTATTCCTTAAGTCATTGTTAAGGATTGAAGAGACTGTTTCACACATTAGTCAGGTTTTGCGTTTTCAGGCTGGTGTGCAAACCACAGTATCAAGTGTTTTCTTTAATTGCAGCAGCTTTCCAGTATCTGAAGGGGGCCTACAAGAAAGGTGGAGAGGGACTTTTTACATGGGCATGTAGTGATAGGATGAGGGGTAACGGTTTTAAACTGGAAGAGGGTAGATTTAGATTAGCTACTAGGAAGAAATTCTTTACTGTCAGAGTGGTGAGTCACTGGCACAGGTTGCCCAGGAAAGTTGTGGATGCCCCATCCCTGGAAGTGTTCAAGGCCAGGCTGGATGGGGCTTTGAGCAACCTGGTCTAGTGGGAGGTGTCCCTGCCTGTGGCAGGGGGGGTGGAACTAGATGATCTTTAAGGTCGCTTCCAACCCCAAACATTCTGTGATTCTATAAATTGTTTGTGCTGGGAGACTGCCACAGTGTAAAGCATCTGCCTCATGATTCTGGGGTGCATTAATGGAAGAGTGTTCTTTCAAAGATACATTCACCAAAATGTAATTGGCTTGAGCACCTATCTCAGAGGCATAGACTCTTGCAAGCTTTCTCTTTTGGTAGAAACAGACCATAAGTTGTGTATTTTCTATGCCAAGCTGGAAGAGGCCACCCTAAGGCACAGTGGATCTTGCATCTCCATTTGTTTTAAAAGTTCTGTGGTATTTGAGGGTTTTCAAAAGCAAAGTTGATGTAGTTTGAGCCCTCTTTTGCTAACCTTTTTTTGTCCTTTTAATTGTCTTTGACCTTGTCTTCAGAGAGGTTTAATTAGAAGCTCATAATGGTCACAGCTGATTTGATGGGTTTTGTGTAAATGCAGACTGCAAAGGGAAAGCAGAGTTTCTCAGACAGCCCCTATTACTGTAGATAGCTGGCCAGTTAACTCCAGTTTCTAAGGTGCCTGACAGAGATCTGGACCCATCCACGTGTGGTAGAGTCCTAGGTCTAGAAAAGTGATGACGTGACCAGCCTACATGCAAATGGTGTCCTCCTAGTGCGATGCTGAGACTGGTGAGGACGCAGCAGCAGAGTAGGTCTGGCTTATGCAGCAAATTGAAAACATGGTGAAAAACTAAATTTTAATCAGAAAACATTTTGTGATCATCTATTTTGAAAGGTTCCCAAGTAGTTATAAAACAGAAGCATAAACTAGATTTAAAAAATAATTCATTCACACTTTTCTGCTGAAAACTTCAAATACCTTAATTTACAGTTCTTTGTAAGTGTTTAGGTTCACCTCCAGATTGCCAGCTTTCTCTACCCTTTCCCCTATAAAAATTGGGCATTTTTCTCCTCACTGCTGACTCCTGCCTTCACCTTCATATTCTTCCAGGTTTTTCTGAGTTTCCTGTTCTCTCAACAGCTGGCCTCAATTTCATCATTGAAAACTTCATTTCTCTAGGCAATCAGGCAAATGAATTGTCTTCATCCATGTTTAAAACAAATTCATTCTAAATTAGTCTGTGCCCCTTCAGCGTTAATTTTCCATGACTATTATAGTCATTGAGCTTTATAGCATGAACACAAGCAAATATTAAGTTTGAAGGCTTAAATGTTTTTCAGTGAATTTTAAATTGTGGGCTCCATCTTCAGCTGTGATTTGAGTCAGTAGGAGTCTTCAAAGACAGTGGATATGGTTTATGTGACACGGTGAGAATGGCAGCATTATGTTGCCTTCACGCTAGTTGAAGAGCTGGCCTGTAACTAGTCAAAACAGGTTGTTTCAAATTATGAATATTAACAAATTTAATACAAATTACTTAACTAACTATGGAACCAAAAATATTGAATGTAGCAAGTATCACTTCAGCATAGTCCAAAGTCGACATAAATGAGCTGCTTGCTATTTTGATCTGGGATAGTTGGCTGAAAACTACTTAATATTTATTACAGTGGTAAACATCTTAATATGAAATGCACTGAAGAATTTTGCAGTTGATTCTGACAACAGGAAAATCTCATACAGCCATAAGGTTTCAGCACATTTCTTCTATCTACCATATACCTCTGACACATTAGTATTCACATGAGGAAATCAAGATACAAATCTGAGTCAGTCAGGACCAGAAGCAGTAGCTTGGCTCCTCCTTTGAACTATTCTCCAAAGGAACCTAATTTAGGAGGACTAAATTACCCCTGAGAAAAGCCTTTGTATCTG
Source organism: Ibidorhyncha struthersii (assembly GCA_013398815.1). Classification (NCBI taxonomy): domain Eukaryota; kingdom Metazoa; phylum Chordata; class Aves; order Charadriiformes; family Charadriidae; genus Ibidorhyncha; species Ibidorhyncha struthersii. The sequence goes on from VZSZ01010037.1 coordinate 398,955, forward strand.
GACTCAGTACAAAAGGCATATAAACCTATTCATCATGTATTTAAAACTCTTATTACCTTATTCTACTTGCAGTTGCTTAGTTGAGGCTTATTCCACAGTTCTCAACGTTCTCCCATCATGAATTAGGGTACTGGTAAATACAGTCAAGTTGCTTAACATTTAAAGCAAGGCTCAAGTGGAAAAAGTAATATATGGGAGTATTACTTCATTCCTATGTATATATTTTTGGAATTTAATACTAGATGATGCAAATATTTCATTCCTTGTCTGCTGGTTCAATTTGATCTAGTTTGATTTGGTGACAACAAAGTTATTGCGTGGTGCTTGTATAAAGGTAAACTTGAGTCAGTCAAGGTATGTCAGGAAGAGAGGCAATGTAAGTATCCAAATGAAGTGATTTCCTCTGAGCAGATCTACTCATCACAGAATGTGCTGTTACTAGTTCCTGTTGTTGCCTTACCTAAAGAGAGGTAAAGGCTGGGAAAACATGGACAGAATTACTTCTACAGAGATCGGTCCTCCATGTCCAAGCTAAAGTATGTTGGTGACCTGTCCATAAATACTTTATTTCTATATTAAGCTGCAATATGGTCAAATAAGCCCTCTCCACTTGGGGAGGGGTGGCAGTTTCTATACTAGAAAGCTAGTGTCCAGTCCGACAGCTTCAAAAGGAAGGTTTTCAGCATCTTTGAAGCTCCCTATCACTGCTGTCCAGCCATCATTGTGGACTAACATAGCAAACAGGCTCCAGCTGATTTCAGTGATGCTCAGTGTTCTATTTAAATTTGTAAAAACGTGTCCTACTTATCAGACTAGTAGTGTTTGCGTATGCTTTTTATAGCCAGGAGTATTTGGCTTCATGGCATCGTGTGAAACAAACACCCTCGAGTCCCTGCTCCTCATGCTATTTCTGCTCCCTTTTTACGTGTTGCTGGTGGTGGTTTAGTTCAGGCTTCCCTGATGTATCAGCAGACGCCCTCAGGAGCTTTACGTGGCAGGAAGAAAAATACCAGTTCTTGATTATAAGAGATTGACATATTGGTCACGGATGCTGAAGACTAGCAGGCACTTTCTACACACAAGCCTTTATAGAAAATGCTCAAAATAAAAAGACTGGGAGTTGGGGAATGGAGCAGGGGGAAGACAAGATGCTGTATCTTGTCAGCTCCCTTTTTATTCTATTTGCCTACGAGGAGATTTTATCTCATTCGAGAAGGAAGGAGCACTGGCAACGGGAAATATCTGTCTTCATAAGCAAAGGCAAGAGAAGCCAAGCCTGATACTGGATAAAGGAAGGTGTGTTATGACAATGCATGTGTTACGGGGAACAAACACTTCACCCGGATTCAGTTTTAGCTGTCCTTTCCTTAAACAGATGCCCAGGAAAGGTTATGAATCAGTTTTTTATGGGAGTGGGCTCCACTTCAGCATTGCAGAGCAGGAATAAACTTCAAATTGCAGATTTCTGTTCTCTCCCTCTTCCGGTTAATTTCTGGACTTATTCGTGATTAATTATTTTTCCTGGAAGTAAAGCCTTGAAAGATTGTCATTTGCATTTCTATTACTTTAATTGTCCCACAAATTGAGTATGATCTTTATGTAGGGTAAAGTATCACAAAAACATCTTGGAAGTAAGGAAGATGAGAACAATTCCTAAAATCCCATTTAAAATATCCTAAGAGGAACAATATCTCCTTTAAGTCAGCACATAGTAGGTGGAAAGTATCCTACATTTTGACCAGGAAAATAGCTGGAACTTTTGTCGGCAACTGACTGTGAGCTTTGTCATCTGGCCAGTCCAGCTGAGTCACGCTAATTTGAGAAGCCATCAAAGGAGAAAGAATACATCTTCCCAGATCACACACATAATTTTACTTTGAACGTTTCAGTTCAGCAGCTGAAATCAGAAAACAAAACAGAGAAACAAGACGTAAGCTGGGTAACCTGAGCTGTCTTGTTCTGAGTCACATTGGAGGTCCTGAGTCAGTACCCTGGGCTACCTCCAAAGTCCCTGAAGGCTCGAGTCAGCTTCAGGTTACCCAGATTCCACTTCCTTTGTACCACTGCTCTGAGTTCAACCGTATCTTCCTGGATCATGGCTTCCAAATTAAAATTTCCATAGAGCTGCTACAGGTATTTGTATCAATTTTATGTCCCCCAGACCTTCTGAATAAGTTTTCTCACAGATTTCAATCAGGTTATTCGTATAAGGCTGAAAGACGAGACACAATTCTGTAATACTGAATTGTGAAGGACAAAACTGTTTCGGTCTCAAATTTCACTTTTTTTTGGATATCCAGGCAAACAATGCCTTGTTGTGTAAAATAAACTGAGAAGGGTGAATCCTAACGATGACCTTTATTTTAGTATACTACATTATAATTGATTGATAGGATATCTCCCTTCAACCTGTGCAGCAAGTTAAGGACCCATTTCGTGATGGAAAAACGTGATGTCAAAGTGTGCTTGCCATAAATACAAATGGGGTGGCCTCAGTCTGTCCCACAGACAGCAAATACCATTAGAACTGCAATCTAATGCTCTGCTCATGATAATACTGAGGTTCTAGTTTTGCTGGGCCTCAGAGAAACTACAGTAGTTACAAATACTTTGACCAATATGACCAAGTATCAACCTCTTTCTAGTTCCAAAACATTCCTGTCCTTTGCATTCACTAGCAAAGAGGAAAAAATAACTTAAGCTTGCTTTATACCTTGATTTTTAAGTAAAACCAAGTTGCAAATTGTACATCGAACTCAACTGGTGCAAGAGATTTAAAAGCCAGCAACAAATTTTGATGGCATTAGAAACTTTTAAAGCATTTTCCTTAAATAGACAGGGATTTTGGTCACAAGAATGATCACGAAAACTGACATCTGCTCTGAAATCACTTGGGTTTCTCCTTTTTATGTAAAGAGAGAAAATTCCCAGCAAAATAGAAATGATGTGGTCTAGGTGATCCACTCTCTGCCCACAAATAATGAACTGTCAAAGGTAAAAGAACCACCAACCTGTCATCTCTTCATCTGAACCCTGATGCCATCACTAGCTCTCCTGAAAAGTTAATAAGCCTCAACGGAAGATCAAAGTTCAGTCCTCACAGGATGGCTGGCAAGATCAGCGCTACAGCTGGGACAGATCTTATAAGCTGAAATGTATCTGAAAAAGTTTACAGAATATCAAATTCTATTCTTTGAAGAATCTATTAGCTCTAATTAACTGAAACTAGTCCTTTATAATTCATAACGGACTTATTTCTAGGGTGAACCACTGAAGTCAGGTGGTTTTGCTTTCTTCTAAGTGCAGTGCCTTATGGGTGAAACTTTCAAACACTTGTTCATTTTTCCAGCTGTAGGAACACTAGGTTGCTATGGAGATAACTGGATAAATTTCAAAAGTAAAAATAATCTTAAAACTGAAAATTTCAATTGTTAAACCTCTGGAGTAGACAACAGAAGCGTCAACAGGCTGGATGTACAGTGAAATGCTTAGAATACAAACCATGAAGTATACATCTGTCATATTTATACAATTGAGTTATTTTTAGTAAGTTTAAAAAAGTGAGTATTTCTGTTTTTTTTTGGTAGATAACTTCTTCTTGAATAATTTGTAAAGAATAATTGAAAAATAATTGCATTCTTCTAAAAATTAGTTTCAACAAAAGATGTGCGTATTCAAAGAACTTCTGGAACCTCTTTTAGTGACTAGGAAGTCAGTTGCATCTTTTAAATATGCAAATAAGATGATTTATTAATAGTTGTCTTGGCCCTGAAAACTGGACTGTAACGTGAGGCCACTTTCTCATTTATCCCTGGTTATACTCATGTTATGCTGAGATAGTGCTGTTATCTTTAGTGTTACTTTGTAAAATGTATATAATAAACCAACGTGGAGTGTGTGGAAGATGATGGTAATTACTTCTCTTTACCCCAAACATCCAGATGCTGAAAGGCATAAATATAGATGTTTGTGTGATTTTTTTGTCAAGGTGTCCTTGAATGAGGGGATTTAAACCTTGATGCTGTCGCCTGGGCCCAAGCCAAGTCATGTGTCCTCATTGGTCTTGAGGCTTTTCCTGGGAATGCAGCTGTCGCTCTCCTTTGCAGTGTATCCTAATGGGATGAGACTTCTCTGTCCAGTCCCTGTCTAAGACTATGGATGTGTAGCTGAGGCCATGGGAACCTCTAACTATTGAGCACCTCTCACTTGAGCTCGAAGGTTTTTCATTTCTTGCAGAGTTAGTCTCGGAGCAAAATCTCTTAATTCTGAGATTTAGAAAATATGTATTAAGCAAATGCGCTTGATTAAAAATATATACATATATCATACTTAATATAAATTATGTGCAAAGTGTAAGGGGATCATTTTAACCTATTTAAACCTTCTATATATGCATTGTTTTAGCAATAGTGATAAAGTTAAAGCAGTGGAGTCTCCAGCTGTATCAGTATAAGCATGTCGATGCACATACCAGGATATTAGGATTTACCTTTCCTCAGAGATTTCAAAGAGGAGTCAATTGGACTGTGGCTGTACCAAATTGTTTGCATTTTTTGCGTACTCCTGATGAAAATTGCACTGACATTTGTGCATATTCATTAGGATGGTCATGAAAATGCAATGATAATGGCATAGAGCAGTTCTGTCTCTCTCAAAACAAACGGAGCACACTTTCCTACGGTTTTGCCTATTTACTGATGTCCTATTTCTCTTAGGTGCACACTGTTTCTCTTCTTCTGTTTTCTGATGTATCTGCTAAGATGATGGGCATCACATGCTGTGTCTTGTCAAGGAGATATGTGTAATTACAGGTGGGCTGAGTACAGCCACGGAGAACGTATCCTGACTCAGTTTTGCCTCCTTTTCCATCAGTGGTATAACTAATTTAGGTGTCCCTGCCCATGGCAGGAGGGTTGGAAGTAGACGATCTCTAAGGTCCCTTCCAACCTAAACCATTCTATAACACCTCTTTCGCTTAGCTAGTAGTTTTGGAGTGCCCTTGTAGACACTTAAAATTGTCTGGGTCCTTTTCCCCTCTAAAGCTCCTGGGAAGGAGAAAGACACCAGGAAGAATAATGTCCTAGAAAGTCTTGCCTCAGTCTACATAACTGGTTGAAAAACTGCCACTAGTCGTGGCCTTAGAAGGAGACTTTAAGGATGAAATAAATACACAACTTGGGATATGTTTCCTTGAAGCAGACTGAGACCATCCAAAAGCTTGCTGTGTTTAGCCCAGGTGATCCTATTCTTGCCAATACCCTTGTACCCACTTTTGGCACTTATTTGACTCCTTGGTGAGTGCATTCAGTCTGCTAAATCCTCTGGGTGGAGCAGGACTGCTCATTTGGGCAGCAGTCGGCTGCTAGATGGGTTCTGCTGCATCCAGCAGCACCCTTTTCCTCTGTGTGTCCTGACACGCTTCCTATGCTGTGTCCTTATCTCCCACTGGACTTGCTTATCATGCTTTCTAGATTGCGTTTATTATTACACTAGAATGAGGTTAAATCAACCTCTCCTCAAAGAGCTGCTCCACTGGGAGTTTTGCAGAGAAAAACAAAAGGACTGTTTCCTCTACAGTCACTTCTCTTACTGTGGGGGGCTCCTCTGCCTCCTTGTGCTGTCACCCAGCACTTGGAAGGACTTTCCAGTCTTTCCCCTTTACAACATCTTCACCAGTAGAGATGCAAATCCATGATTCCTTGCTCTGACTATTAGATTGTATTTTCATCTTATTGATTCTATTTTTATTTTAGCTGATCTTATAGGAAGGACTTATAAAGATACAGGGTCCTGCTATCAATGTTTCTTTGCCATGGGATATTAATTATTGACTGCCCTCTAGCATTTCACAGGACCAGTCTGTTGGAGCATCTGGCCATCATATGAAACTTCCATTTTTTTGGGGCTTTTAATAGTAGATCTTTTTGTTAGTAACTGAAACTAGATTTACTGCTAAGTTAAGCACTTTCTTCAACTGCAGAAAAAGGGTTCATTTTGACATTTGACAGTTAAACTTGGAAATTTTACTGCACTTGATAATTCTTTGGTATTTTGTTCCTTCCTGAGCATCTCATAGTCCATTGCTAAAGTGACTATCAATCTTCTCGATTTGTAGATAAGGAAACTAAGACACAGGCAAGAACAGTTACTCATTTCTGAGCTCTGATTAGAATTTGGATTTTCTGAGTGTTTTGTTTCCTCTTCAGATAGCCTCCCTTAATCTAGCATCTGAATTTTATTATGAGAAGGATGTCCATTAATTTTATTTAAACTAGCCTATACTTATCCTACCATTCTAGAAAGGTACAAAATCCTACAGTGTATGCTAATGCTCCTCAGAATTTACAGTACAAAATAAGGTGCACAAAATTACTTTAAGCAAAAATGTGTAGGCAGTTACAGCAGGTATAATACTTGTTGAAGATAACTGGGAATAATGAACATCTCAAAGTTAGGATGATGAATAATGTTAATGTGTTTCACTCACAGCTGGACCTGTAACGAGCTTAACTCAGTGGCTCTAGGGAGACGGCTGTCTCTTTAAATGCAACACACTTTTAAAATGATTCCTGAAGAAAAGTGGTGCCAGGAGCACAGGAATCACTACTTTAAAGAAAAGCACATGGCCTCTACAGGCACTGCATGCATTTGAAAGATGGCACATGATATAACAGGGGAACTTTGGGACAAAATATTACTGACGGTAAAGTTCTTATCCATATAAGTCTGAAATGGACAAAGGACCTGATGTCAACTGCACTGTTCTCCCGAGGCAGCTGTGTGCTTTCAGGGCTGGGGGAGCAAATCGGTCCTGGTTGCTGGAAGTTATTTGAAGAGACAACTGTTACTTGAGAAGGCAATACTGCACTGTGCTGGCACAGGTGAGCTGTAAAGGGGTGGGAGGAAGGGAAGAAAACAGGCCTACACCCCACTTGGTTTCTTCTTAGTTCTTCACGGAGGGGAGCAGATGGTGAGATGGCAGCAGCTCCTCCCCTATGTCTTGCTCTTGCTGCTCATCAAGGATCTCACTGGTGCAGCAGGAAGGGCTTAATTGCTCCTCCTGGCATGGGGAGAACTTGACTGTGTCCTGTACAGGAAAGAAGGGCAGAGTGACTCTGCTTTGGAGATGATGAAGGTCCTAACTCGCTGTTACTGGGTCTGCTACCCCAGCAGCTAGGCAAGGCATGGCAAGAACAGTTTAATGGCTCTGGAGTTTTTCCTCCAGGTCCCTCCCTTAGGACTTACAGAAGACAGGCAGCACCTGAGCAGAAAAAGAATTTACCACAAACTTTGGAGAACTTTGGACTGAGGTGAGTACAGGGGGGAAGCTGAACAGGAAGAGAAAGGGAAAACTAATGGTGGGACAATTACTGAGGGTGGTGTGCTGTGAAGGAGAGGGATATGCTGAAAAGCAGAAGAAGAAACTGGTGCGAAATGAGGATTCTGAGGGCAGAATGTTAAAGTTCGAGACACCTGATGCTGGTTGAAGAGTTGGTCTGAATAGAAAGTGGTAAGATTGTTACAAGAGCAAATAGGAGGAAGATGTCTGGGGAAGGAGCATGTCCTTGGGAATGATAAATATGAGTGAATTTCCTGTTGTTTCTTGTAAATCACTACAGTAAGGGCTGTGAAATAAAAGTGAATTTAGAAGCTGAAGAAGGAGGATATAAACACGGGGGTTTGACAAAAAGAGACGATAAAGACAGGTGAAGTATTTTGAGAACTGCGAAATAGGAATTTTCAGGAAGAAAAAGCAGAAGCTGAACACTTATAGGAGGAAACGATTATGCTCATGTTGTATGATGCAGTCCTCAATCAAATACTCGGTTCATCTGTCTTCAGAAAATTGCCTAATTATATGAAACTTGGACAAATCCTAATGTAACTTTCCCATTTGTCAACATGTATATGCCAATTCAAAGCTTCACTGTTAAGGTTTTTTTTTTTTTTTTAAGAAAGCACAGGAAATCAATTTTATCTTTCTTTGAAAGTAAGGGAAGGATTTTTAGAAGTAATGCTATCTTTGGTGAATCTGTCTGACACTTGAAATCAGGATTGTCTTTTTTCTGTAATGTCTCTTCACAGAATTTCTGCTGGCTGGTTGCTGGCTGCTCCCTGGCAGGGGAGGAAGCAGTCCCCCTCCTCTGCTGTTACTTGAAGACTGTGCTGAAGACACACTGATTGTAACTGAACCCAAACAGAGAAGAGGAGGCAGCTGCAGAGCTGGAAGATCCTCCTTTGGGATGGAAGGAAAAGTTGGAATATGATGTGGAATCGTGTTTTCTTGAAAGAAGGCTTGAGGCAAGGAAGGTGAGACCAGCTTGAATGCTCAAGGTTGAGCAGGATGCTTGTTCCTTAATGATGATAAAGCAGAAGAGGATGCCAGGGGCTGGCTGGTAAAGCAGCTGTGGATTAGGCAACTGAAATAGGGGATTAAAGGAGAAGGTCTAAAGGAAAACGAAGAATAGGAGCAGGGATCTGACTGAGTCTGGAGAAGGTGCTGATAATCAGTTGATGAAAACAGAATTGATTAATTAGGTACAGATCGTGTATTGAAAGGGTTGAAGGCCAGAGGATGGATTAGAGAATGTTTTTGGGAGAATGGGCTAATAAAGGAAAAGAGAAGCTGTTACTTGGACACGCCCTGTGCTGGGAACTGGCAGGAAAATGCACGATGGGTTGGAGTAGGGGAAGGTATGGAGGAAACAAGAGATGCTGTAGGGAGAGAAAAGGTTGATTATTAGAGCCCAAGTGCTTCAGCGGTATAGGATGGCCCTTCCTACTTTGGCATGCCATTATTACAGCCTACCATGGTCATGCAAAAGAAAACCTGTGTAAAGAAGTCCTTGCAGGGGTTTCCTTTCACTGGATTTACCACGTGGAGATGTACAGTCTAGCTCAGTGTTTTCAAGTGAAGGAAGCCTGTAAAACTTCTTGCCTAAAAGAGTCTTTTCATTTCTGCCTTTCTAGTAACAAAGAAAGTTTTGGTGCTAAAATAAGCAATGTGATGTACTGTACGTCTAAAGCTGTTAAAAGGCTCTTAACAGCTCTATATAATACTTGCCGCCTCCTCCTGTGCTTTCAGAAAATTTTGCTCTAATATTTATTTCACTGGCTTATACAGAATTTCCTCCCCTTTAAAACATAAGTTGTTAATTATTTCTGGGTTGTCATGATCAACTCCCCTCCAGCTATTAAAATGTACTTGTATTGTAGTTTTATTATTACTTGCAAAATATTGGAAAAAATAATTTTGCTAGACAGTTAAATTTGAAATAAATATTGACTTGGCTATGCAAATGGATCTTTTATGTTAATTTCCTGCAAATATTCAAATGGTGTAGTTTTACGAGAAAAAGCACTCATAAAAACAAGTCTTTATGAATATTCACTGAAAGTGAATTTTGAATTGTACACTTGAGCCTAATCTTTGAAAGTCGTGCTGCGTGGGTTAGGCTACATAAGTCACTTCACACAATAGCAAAAATAGTAGCATGCCACTAGTTGACACCACCCAAATACAAGCTAATATAGGTATAAGGTGTTTGCAAAACATGATGCAAATGAAAACTTTCAATACATTGCAAAATTCTTCAGTTTTTCAGAACTCTCTATGAGTAGAAGCCAAGACAAAACTGATGAACAAATTAGTTGTCAAGACTTTGCTCACCACTAATTAAAATATTATTTAAAAGCAATTGTGATGGTGCAGAATACCCATGGTGTTTTGGGGAGAGAAATGGATTACCTGAAATTCTACCTCAATAGTTCCAGGAATTATGATTCTAAGGAATTGTTTTAAATTGGTATTGCACTGTATAAGTATAAAACACACGCAATTGTACACTGTTTGTGCAGATTAGTTTTGTATTACTGGAGTTCTGAGTAAGTGTATTGCTGCATTCCCTGTCTCCCTTCATCCTTATTTTCTCCTACCAGATTATCATTGTTACATAGTTAAGCACACTGACATTTGGAAATGGTGGTGTTAAGTTTGTCCTGTCTGCAAACTCAATTAGTCCCTGTGGTTTTACCATCTCCAACAAGATGCTCTACTGAGCATGTGCAAATTGGTATTTTTGAGGTCTTATAACTTGATTACAGAAAGATGACTTCTCATATCAAATCCCTGCTTCAGACCATATAAATGTTAGACATGTGGTCTTCAAAATTTTCCAGTCAAGGCACAGACCGCTGTATAACAAACTAGGCTTTATGATTCCTTTTCCTTAGTAACCTGTCCCAACCTTCCAGAGCAATCAGTGGGTGCTGAGACTCTGCTAACCATGGGTTAAGAAAACAGGTGGCATGGAAAGCTTTTTTGGATGGCACTATCTGCTATGGATAAGGTGCTGAATCATGAGGATCAGGCTCCTGGTTATGTCACAACTTTCTGATGCAGGTCAGATTCTCAGGTGGCATCTGTGTGGCTTAGAGCACCCTTGTGGCTATTGAAGGCTTTCTTTTTCTGATGGGATGAACAGTTGTAACTAAAAAGCTTGAAGCATTCAAATTAGGTCATTTTCCTTGTGTCACAATTCTAATTCTGTTAAATAGGCGTAAAGAATTCTTCATGAGAATTCATTGCAGAATGCTAGCACGTGTTCCTGCCTGGTAGGATATCCTGGTTTTGTATGTGTTTATTAAAGAGCCTTCAAAACACTCTTGTGAACAGGAGCCATAAGATTTCCCACAAAATCCCTCTCAGGTTTTTAATTTGTGGTATAGTTTATATTGTATGCCTGTTCCTGCCTGGCTGCAAAGGCCTTTGGATGATTTCTCACCTATTTAATCTCCTACAGGTAGTTTATTCATTATACTCCTGATGAACAATGGTGTCCTTGAGGAAAATATAGTGATCCTTGACCTGGGTAATTGTGCTGTTGGCCTGCAATGTGTTTTTTGCAAGGTTCGTACTACTGCCTTGTGTATTTGGATGAAAAATGTAAAGGGAAAAATCATGATCTCTGCTAGGCTGGTTATCTTTGGGGATAGAGGGTATAATATGATTCAGAGTCATTTTCCCAAACTGAGCACTATGAAAGATGCCATGGTGCACTTGGGCGGTGGCGGGGCTGTCAAGTATTTGCAGAATATAACAGAAAGAGCATCTTCTGGTCAACGCGTCCTGAATTTCCTTTCGGATACCTGTTAGACCTGCAAGGATTCTTGGAGCAGGCCTTGCTGGTTGCTAAAAAAAGGTGGGACAGAGAAAAACCTATTTTTGTTTTTTTTAACATTTCAGGAATGCCAAGGAATACACACAAGTCACAGTCTGGTATCTTTGGCCGCTTGGTAAGTTCCTGCTTTTGTCGGGTGCATGCTCCGTGGCTTACAGCTGTTCCCATCTTGTTTGATGTCCCCAGAGGGTAGTTAATGTCTGGGATTTTATTACTATATTGTCTTCTGCCTGTTCTCTCTCCACTGAGTTCTGTGAGACCCGATCTGTTCTTGATGTGCAAATTCTCTTGCTGTCAAACTGTTGATGGTACTGTGGTAGTCTGTGGTCTAACTGTATTTACCTAGCAACGCTTTACGTGCTGTGGTGTTGCACCGTGCCTCAGACCAATGTTTCTCCTCCCCCATCCCTTCTGCGGTAAACAAAGTTATTTACATTTGAACACTTTTGGGAAGGTAATTTTGACAAGAGAGTGACTATGTTTAATGAATACCAGAACATGGAAACACTGCGAAGTGACTGATAACATTTTAGCAGGAATTACTATTTATCTTTTATGACCTTAGGAAAAAGATCTCTATTAAAGCAGAGATGTTCCAGGAACCGTCGAGGAGCTTGTTTGATGTGAGATGAAGGGCTTGTTAAAATGCATTTAAGAGTTATGACAGGGGATGATTTCTTAGCCATTGTCTATGTTGCCAAAGAATTTTGTCACTATGTAGCTAGTAAAAGTCCAAACACATTAAGGTGACAAGTTACTGGGAGGGTATCTCAACAAAATTGTGGGAAAAGATACCAGCCAGGTTGCACCTCGTGCAACTTCCATAACAAAGACAAACTTACAGATCCTTTATATAACCTCAAGGGATGTATTAATCGGCGCTTCCCTGCCCAGAAATACATACAATCTATTGTAGCTCACACTCAGCTCACCGATGACAACTTCGCGGCTTGTTTGTGTTTGCTTGGCACAGCCGTACCAAAGACAGAAACGAGGTTCATGTCAAAAATAGGTCTGAAGGTCCTGACAATGTTCTCCCCTGCCCCGGGGAAGCGCAGCCATGGCACTTCTCCGCTCTTCTTCGCGCTCTTCAGTCGGTCCTCCGACTTCAAACTCCCACCCTGCCTGCAGCGCGCAAAAGAAATTCATTCCCCTTTCTCTAAGCGGTGAAATTCTGACCCTCAAACTTGAGAAAATCGGACCCAGAGCCGACTAACTTCATGGCTGCCAAAGCCGTACAAAGCAGGCCTTGGCAAACGCGCCCCCCCGGCAAAGGCGGCCTGACCCCACCGACGCCGGGCCGCCCCGCAGGACCGCA